>JAODLL010006557.1:0-24944 GCA_026546735.1 Forbesichthys agassizii
TATATATATATATAGAGAGAGAGAGAGAGAGAGAGAGAGAGAGAGAGAGAGAGAGTTTTTAAAGGGAACCTGTGTTTGTGACTGTATGTCACTGCTCTTGGATTTGTGAACTTCAGTGGGCTACAATGCTTGCTTGATTCCTGAGGCTGTGTGTGTGTGTGTGTGTGTGTGTGTTTATGTGTCTGCCTTTCAGTCTATGAAAACCCTTTTTCCATCCTAGGAAGTGCTAATGCCAATGTGCATTTATAACCTTGTCCGTGCATGCCTTCTATGTTTGAATGCATATATACCGTATGTATGTCACAGTAATTACAGCACACGCGTGCGTGCGTACCCACAATGGATCTGTGAGCCACATGGAATGCATACAGTCAGACAGGGAAACCCCAGCTAAGCGAGAGGTAAACGCTCTACATTCCCAAACAGGAGAGCAGGTCCAGACAGCCAATTCATACGGTGGCCACACGTGGAGAGCGGATTAGCACGTTTAAGCTAGGTTGGGCACCCCATTCACCTTCGTCACCAGGTCAGCGCTGTGATATATACCTTAATTACGTCTCAAAGGCGCCGCTTTGGGACACGCCTCCATTAACGCTCAAATGGCATTAGAGGGAGGATTAGCCCCGCAGTTTCATGCTGGGCAACAAAGCCACTCTCACTCTCACAAGGGTCGGCCATATGTCAGCCAGATGTTTCTGGCCTCACTATCCCTTCAAAGAAACAATTAAGGACAATTATTGCAACACAAATGAATTTCGTCCATGATTA
Source organism: Forbesichthys agassizii (assembly GCA_026546735.1). NCBI lineage: Eukaryota > Metazoa > Chordata > Actinopteri > Percopsiformes > Amblyopsidae > Forbesichthys > Forbesichthys agassizii. The sequence goes on from JAODLL010006557.1 coordinate 769, forward strand.
AAATGTTTGGGGCAGGGCTAGGGAGAGACGCTGCTCGGCCAGGTGGTTGTAATCTTGATGGCCGCTGCAGTGAGGCTGTGCGAGAAAACCTGCCCAGCTGTTTATTCAGGCACTTGTGCTGGTCTGGTCAAGTGCTCTCCCAATGCACATTCAGCCTTAACAGCATCTACCCCATAACACTGCTTTAATTGAGGTCATTCATTTTAATGAGGCCTCATTTCAAGCTGCAATAATTAGAGGCATGTAGTGCACTTGTCTGGGTTTTGGATGAGGAGCGCGGGCAGCGAGGGTCCTGCTCTACAAATAAACAGTCCGCATGCAAACAGCGGGGATCTCAAGGGGTGAGCCAGTGGCCCCAGCGGCTCATGGTCACGGAAAGGGGAGAAGGTAGTTCAGCTGCTCGGTGGAGAAATTCAAACCATGTCCAGCAAAATGCAAACCACATTTGTGTAAGTGGGAAGAAGGATGACGGTTTGGCCGGGCCGAGCTCGGAGGATAACAGAACAATCAGACGTAATTGGGTTTGAAACGTTGAGGACATTGAGGAACCGATGCGGCGCTACAACGAGATTCCCATCTCAACTGTTTGTCAGGCCGAAAAATGCGTGGCGTACAGTTACCCTACCGCAGTTCCGCTCAGTCCAGGATCAAACTGAGCCGCACTAAGCATAGGTGAGCTTTCGTGTGTGTGTGTGAGTATAGTGTGTCCATGCTATCATGGCAGGAAAGAGAGATTAAAGCAGAGGATGAGAGTGAACGGGAGAGCAAGAAAATAAGTGAAACATATCCGCCAGGCAAGAGGAAAATAAACGGGACAACAACCTGACCTCTCTGAGGGCAAGGTGAGCCGTGAAGACGTACTGTAAGACGGCTGGATGGAGGTCAACAGATTCTCCGGAAATATCTTCAGACAAATGAGAGATGCTGTAGTGAGTCTCAGCTGCTATGGAGTCTGCCACTATATACTATGTGCCAAGCACACCCATTCCAACACACACGCACACACTCGAACACACGTGCACGTGATTTTCATCAAAGATCAACAATGTATTTGGTTTGGAATCATAAAACAAAACACATTTTATTAAAGCCACATACATCAAGTATGGCTGTTTAACCTGATCTGCCTGTTTATGCCGTCGGATAAATATCTCAAAGGCTACATCTTAGCTAAATTAAAACCACTTCCCGCGGACACGGATAAAAATATCCCTGGATAATTTATATGTTTACTCCTCAGATTAAAGAGATCCATCTTTTAGGTGTGTCATCTACCCAGCATGCTTTGCTGGTGTCAGCTGGTATAATGTTGATGTATGATCTGTGAAGAGGTGGCTTGTTTTCATCCCAAGCTTGTGTTATATATTCTGAGCAGAGACGCAGGTTTTTGCCGCCCTTGCTCCCTTCGCCCCGTCGGCCGGCCAAGGGAGCTGATGAAAGCAGGGGTTCCACCTTGTCTGGACAGGTCACATCCATCAAAAGACCAATGTGTCAAACTGTGATAGCGCAGGAGAGTCATTCTCAGGGCCAGGACAAGGTCCCGACACGGTCAAATATACGGTTTGGGGTTGACAGCAACACAGGGCAGAGTGAATGTGAATAATAGCCAGACAAACACATAACGTGTCAGGGCAAACGCAGTCACACATTCCGGTCTCGTGCTAGCCTCTGTAATGGTTGATCTTCATATATCTCCACACACAGTTAAAGGTACAGCCCCCGTGCACAGGTGACCCACTTGCTCAGTGCTTCTGCCGTTGTTCTCCTGGTTTTAACAATGTCTTTGCAACATATCAACCATGAGCTGCCCTGGCATAAAATGATGCATATAGAGTTTCTCTTGTTGTGTTTTAGATATACTAAATCATTCCTGTCCCATGGTAGTCAAGATACTGATTGTAGAATAGACAATAGATGGGAAACAACAAAGAACAAAGAAGTAGAAATGTGTGTTTTTTCAACTATAGGGTATCAACCACATACAGACAAGACTTTGAAGTGGCTTTAGAGGGCTGATGATGGGCATGTAGCCTAGATACATAAAGCAAGTATTTCCGCTTTTATACAGTAACCCTTCTTTGTGAGATAAAACACGATTCTACCTCCATTTGGAGCCCGGGAACTCGGATCAGGACTTGAGTTCAACAGGCCCTCTGCGAGTACCACAAGCAGTTTATCCTCAGGGCTTGATGTCTGTCTTGAGTCTCTGATCATATATAATCTTCATATTCACCGTCTCTCTCTGTCTCTCTCTACCCCCCCCCCCCCCCTCTCTGTCTCTCTCTCTCTCTTTCTTTGTCTCTTTGTGGTATTTACTGATTGCTTCCATATACAGTACTGTACAGGACGTCCAGCTGGAGACCGTAAACTTTACATTAAAAAATGGGTAGATTAGCCCATTCTTTCTTTTTTTTTACAGGCTCCCTTTCATGACTGTGTCTCTGTGTGTCCAGCCTGGCGGGAGGCAGCAGGTTGATCAGAACAGAGAGCCAGCAAAGTGCCGCACCGCTGCATGGGAACGCACTGCCGGCTGTAGCTGCGTTTGAACTGGAGGAAAACACTAATTGGCCAAAGAGCAGGGGGTGGGGTGGGGGGGGGGGGGGGGTAGGGGTGTAGACGAGAGACCTGCCGCCCGCCAGATGTTTCCGCGAGCGCTGCAGCGCTCTGGCAGTGCGGGGGCCGCCACAGCGACAAGGTGTGGGGAGGCCAGCACCTGCAGCAGCCTATAGCCATCCAGGAACAGCATGGAACAGAGCACCTGGCCGCCTGCCTGTCTGCCTGCCTGTCTGCCTGCCTGTCTGCCTGCCTGTCTGCCTGCCTGTCTGCCTGCCTGCCTGTTTGCCTGCCTGCCTGTCTGCCTGCCTGCCTGTCCGCCTGCCTGCCCGCCTGCCTGCCCGCCTGCCTGCCCGTCTGCCTGTCTGTCTGCCTGTCTGTCTGCCTGCCTCTCTCTCAGCTCCTGACGCATGTTGCATCACTCGTCTCTGGCCTCAGTGTGCTTATTGTGTCTGTGGCAGGGTCAAACAAAGGCCTTTTTGAGTGACCTCATTGTAATCACTTTGTATCTCTGTTCTCTTACGTAATGCTGTTGTGCAGAGATGCTATCTCCTTGTGCACTGCGTATTAACATGTACTTTTTGACTTTTGCCTAGTGTCATGGAAATGTACAAGTCTGATTCCCAAGACCCTCCTGAATCCAACGCACCATGTGACGTCAAAACGCCTCAGGGTTTTTCTTATAGAAAAACTTATTTTTCTCATATCTCTCTCAAATATTGTCTGATCTTGGTGAAAATTGGCAGATGTGTTCTGTGGATCAAGCCTCACAAAGATATTTTGTGAATTTTAGATTTTTTCTTTTACGGTTGCGCAATTACAGGCGTTCGAAGTCAGTGGCGAATGCTCATAACAGGAAGTGGCAATATCACTGCTCCGCTTTGACCGATTCACGACAAGCTTGTTGGGGGAGCTGTTTTCCTCATTAAAGCATGTTGTACCTGGGACATTCTAAAAATGATTATGCTCACCTAGATCCTATAAAATTGACGTGTAAGCTGTACTAAGTATGAGCCTATACAGAAGGAGTGTTACTTGAGATTAACTGTAATTAGATTGTCAGTATATGTGCCTAAAAACACAAAGTCTCGTCGGAATGCCGAATCCCCCGCGGCCATTGCCGTCTTCTCCACCAGGCTGACCGCGGCGGCCTTACTGTCCACTCTACCCCACCTGGTCTGAGGAGCTGCCCAGCCTCTCCATCTGTCGCCCTTATACGCCGGCAGCAATTGAGCTAAATTAGACTGTGATGCACGGGGGTTTAAGTTGTTGATGTTATGTTTTGTATTAAAAAAAAAAAATAAAAAAAAAAATTGTCAGTATATTTCAGCAAATTCCCCATGCCATTTTACGACCCCTTGGTATACATCACTACAGGGACACAGTTTTCTGTTTCTACAAAACATTATAATTGTATTTTTTGCAATATAAAGTGTTGGGGACATGCTTTTTTTTAAACAGAAACAGAATTCCTCTACAGCACAGGAAGAATATATAAAGAGACTTATCATATATATATAGTCAATGTATATGTAAGTGCCAGTACTGAAGATTATTTACAGTATGTGTCGGTTTGTGTCAGGGTTTCTAACAGGCTATTTTGTGTTATGATTATAGTTCATGAGAAAGGCTATGTTTACTTTTTTAAAATACATTATTATGGATGATGCATATTATATTATGCAATAGTTGAATAAATTGCTTGTAAATAGACATTAAAAGAGATTATGTCAGGCATAAAATTAGAAAATGGAAATGGTAAACATTTTAGTCTTGCATGTCTTGTGAAACAATACGTGCAAATCACCTAACCCTAAAATGAAGAAACCATTTGTCATTTGTATTTCAGTTAACATGACCATTTCTGTCACAGATGAAACTATTAAGGACAAACTAAATTCCGTTTTGGCTCCTCTAGCCAATCATCAGGTTGCACAATAAAAGCCTCCACAGAGTGGGACTGCATTTATAAGTGTTCCTGGAGTGTGGAAAAGAGCTCAGGAGATTTATAAATATATTAAATGGGTGATTTCACCCAAGGACCAGCTGTAGTCTTGCAAGTGAACAGGATCTGTAAAACAGAGCACTTTCTTCCCAAGATATTCAAGAATGACTGTGTGTACATAATTTGTGTTAGAGAGAGAGAGAGAGAGAGAGAGAGAGAGAGAGAGAGAGAGAGAGAGAGAGAGAGTAGTATGCGTGAACAGAGCCAAGACACTGGGTTTTATCCTCCTCTTATGCATGTGTTCACTACAAGTCACTGAGCTTGCATTTGTAAATTATCCTTTTCCATGAAAATCCAAATATTAGTCCATATCCCAGCTGAGGTAGTAGTCATATATATTTTGACAACTTAATAATAACCAAATATATAGACAGGAATGCAGTACATACGCTATATAGGGCTATTACCCAGAGTATCAGAAACTGTGTGCGTGCGTAAACACCGGTGACTGAATTACATGAAGGAAGGGAAAAGGCTCCATTAAGGCAACACAGCCCAGTTCTGCTCAAGTATTAAAGAAAATGATGCTGATTCGTCTGATCCCATTGGTTGTCGGGCACTTATGAGTGTGGCATTTCAGATCTCTGGCAGAGCTGGGCAATTATAAACAAACACCTGGCTTTTGCAATGTCGATCTGTGGTATGTGTGTGTGTGTGTGTGTGTTTGTGTGTGTGTGTGTGTGTGTGTGTGTGTGTGTGTGTGTGTGTGTGTGTGTTTGTGTGTGTGTGTGTGTGTGTGTGTGTGTGTGTGTGTGTGTGCGCGTGCATGGGGGTCCCCAGAGAGTGGCTAAAGACAGTTACAATCATGTTCTGCACACAGACCAGATGTTACACCTACCATATTGGCATGTTTAAAAAGCTCACACCACTGGAGTTGTAATCACTTCCTGTAGAAACCTCTCAGTCAACCGTGTATCGGTATTCCTTTATCACAAAGATATTTGGGTTTTACTTGCAATAATGTGGAAGAACCAAAATTGTTGTGCCGACTATGGGTCATTCCAGTTAATTGGTTCTACAATTAGTGTTATTAACTAGCAACTATTTCTGTTGAAGGGGAGATGAAGGATTTCAGACTTGATAAATAGCCTGCGCTATAATCTGAAGTGTTGATTGACTTTGTCTCTAATAGATATGTTTACACACTGCCATTAACGTCTGTCATCTAGTCACCTCTCATATATGTCAAAAGGGCTTCCATGCCTTAATTAACACTGTCTTTCCCTAAGTCAAGGCAAGATGAAGACAAAAACCTTCCAGCTTTGCTATATAAACATGTTGACCATGTTTGAAAGTCAAAGGCAATGATGTGCCTTCAAAAATAATAGTCACACATAGACACACAAATATCCATTCTGAAGTAATTTGCCCTTGCCTTCAACGTTGCTGATATATAGAGTTTCCCTTCATTTGTCATTGGCAATTAATGTTTCCCTTTCTCACCATAGGCGTGGATTTTATACGTGTGGGGTCTGAGGCATATAAGTATAAAAGTATAACTTTCAGTCCAGTAATTACACACTACACGCTGCTTTTCTTGGATGAACCATACATGGTGCCTCTGTGATAAGCAGGGAGTTTCCCAGCCAGAGAAGCCTGCCCGCTTTGCAACATCCCAGAAGGTTTTGCCTGGTGTGTCATTCAAGCAAGCTTACGGTTCTTGTTGGTGGTCTCTGATTATTAATAATAAGTGACATTTCCTGGTCCTGTTTTTTTCAAAGGAGTTTGGTCCTCTACCAGAAGGCATACTGTACTGCAATTGGCTATGGGTGTTTATTTGTGATACAGGAAGTAACAAGTAGAAGAGGGAACAACTATGAATTGTAGTGGCAGGAGCAAACCTGACCGGACTCGGGGAGATAGAAAGATTGGGTTTCACGTTAAGGAATAATTTAACACATCTAGAACATTCCACATTGAACACGTGGAGTATGCAGCTCCTCCTCCTCCGGGGAAAGAGTTTTATTTTACATGCGCTCCAGACACCGCCATCACAGTTTCCCTGCTCGGAACCACGTCATCACACACTTGTCGTGCGTTGGCACTGGCTACCACAATGAATCTTTGACCTTCTGTATACGCTTCATGGGAATATGTTTACTTGTAATGCGTCTGGTTTGATGGCAGCAGAATATCCTTGCTGGGGACCACATGCATGTCAAACACACGTATGGAGCACAGGGCCCCCAAATGGTGACACCATTTTAGCGCTGTCATCGTCTCAAGTGTCTTAAAGAGTCACCTGTGTTAAAGATTCCCACACCACATTTCCCAGAGTTCCATCTCTCAGCACCAGTGACTGAATAATGTGGTGGGGGAGTGTAGAAGGGGAGAGGGGGGGGGGGGGTGGATTATGTTCAAAGCATTACAGGCATGTTTGGGTGCAGTGATGGGATGCCAAGTTGTAGAACAACCTCCCGACTCTTAAAGGCCTTCCAGCTCCCTGCCATCACAACAAAAATATAATGATGATTTGTTAGTTAGGGACCAGAAATACAGAGAAAGCCTTCTTACACTGGATGTTCTTGACCTTCTGCTAAAGTCTAGAGGAGAGGGGGTTTACTTTTAGAAAGCTATGTTACACGTTAAGCACAAGCCATTTGCGTATCAATGCTCACATCACAGCATTGCTGGTGTGCTAAATACCAAACACGAACGGCTTTTACAAGCGTATCAAAGACAAGTCACATTCATTGCCTCTAACCACGTTGGATCAGGAATAAAGAAAGTTGGTCCTGGTCTCAATTATGTCCCCATCTGACCGTTCATACGCAGCCCTCGCTGCACATCAAACAAGGAATGTGTTCTTTACCTTCCACAAGCAGCCTCTCCGACAGTGCACCTGTGTGCAGGGTTGACACCAGATGGTGTGGGCCTTCTGGTGGCTGCATTTATACAGTATATATTATACAGGATGACCATGAATAACAGAAGAATTTGTAAATGATCTTGCTTTAATCAAACAGAGCCTTGTCTGTGGTTAGTCTGCGATAACCTGCAATGTGAACTCTTGTTTTACACTTCCATTTGTATTTAAGTTGATTTTAAAAATGACAAAATAGGATATGGCTATAAAAGTCCAAAAGTATGTGGGGGAGAGAACGACCAAAGACATTTCATACAGTAGGTGCTATAAAAGGTACAGTACCCTCCTCGAGTACATTTCAATCCCAACTCACTGTTTATGCTATTAAAAAAAAAGAAAAACAATATGTGGGGGTGCGGGATCAAAGAAGATATGATGCCCATGAGAGCTGTGGGGGGAAGTAGAGCATTACATGAGGGAATGAATATACTTTCTGAGTTTCAAACCAAAACAACAATGTTACTGTAATGTAAAGCTAGTTCCAGCCACAAACTGTGGAGTACACCTTTAATCATGCCAATTCTCTCAGGACTACGACATAAACAACAGTTCTGCGTCCATTAGAAAGCCATCGTCTCAGCAGAGTTCATTCCTGTGTTTAGACACAGCACTCTGGGGAGGGCTTTTAGCACTGTGAGACCACTGAAGCGTTACGGTCTAAAAGTTCACTTAACGCACAGGGACCTTGAACAAGCTGGATTACAGTTTTGAGTTAAACTAAAAAAAATAAAAAATAAGGAAGCTTCTTTCAATTTCCGTTTGTGACTTTAAAAAAAACAAAACAACATTTGTTGATTTTATAAGAGATTTGTAGCTTTGCGGTTCTGGGGACCACATTACGCCTCTAAAAGCCCCTGAGGACCAAGCATAGAGGAAGTGGTGTAGTGAGACTCATCTGTAACATGAGGGCTCAAGGTACAAACATTATTCACACTGAATGCTCATCTACTATTTTAAAGTGTCTTTACAAAAAGAAGTTCATACAAAAATAAACTGATACGGAAGGAAATATGAAGTGTTTTGCATCGTTACCTTTACAGTACACTGTAAAGATTACATAAATGCTGTATTATAAATAAGTACTGAAATGTTTTCAACACTTTTACAGTGCGGAACTATAAATATACAGTAGCAGTTCAGTTCAGTTCAGTCCTAGACCTCCTGCAGAGTGTGTAAAAGTAAACATAATCTTTTCAACCAATGAGGATGGTTATAAAAACTATACTTTTGACGATTGGTTTCAAGCAGGTTGCTCTGTGTGGTCATTTAGCTGAGACAGTGTGCCCTCCTGGCACTGGCCCAGCAGTTAGTCACGCAGCCTGCCCCTAAATGTCTGTACTGTAACCCCTACCTGCTCCTATGTATACATGTACTGGCACTCACTGTATGATGAACTGGATTAAACTATTCTGACTGGCTGGCTCACGTTCTGCCCGTGCGTAAACTGGTGGGTGACTTTATCCAGAGTGCACAGTAGGACAGAAAGGGCAGCGAGAGGCACAAGGTCTCCATTAGTCACTGGGTGCCTATGGAGAAGCAGGCAGCACCTGAATCCTGTTTAATGGTGGAAATGGATGCACACACTCCCCACAGAGACATCCACGCAGCGCTCCTTTACGGCCAGGCGCTCACCTCTGATATATGGGAAGAAGACAGATGCCAGCGAGGTGAAGCGGCGGGACGCGGGGGGGTGATTGGACAGGTTCCCCCCGGGTGATGCGGAGGCTGCACATATCTTTGAACTCGCGCTATACAGCCCAGGGTCACACTGTGGTGATTTAGTGCTGTTGTGCTCCCATAGGAGAGAGACAGAGAGAGAGACAGAGAGAGAGAGAGACAGAGAGAGAGAGAGAGAGAGAGAGAGAGAGAGAGAGAGAGACCTTCAACCAAGCCTTTATTAGCACAATTCTCTTTTTACATAAAAAAGTTTAAAACAATATTAAAACTAAATATATATATACTTACACACGTAACTGCTAGCTATCATAGAATTGATACGTGCTACATGTCTGTTAGTAGCCACGGCCCCATGTACAATTCTCCACTGCAGATCCGCCGTGTGTTTCTCAGTGGGTACCTTGTACAGGGACCTCCAGCTACCTCGGGGGGGAGAGCCTGGCGTGAACACACCTGACCACCTCGACTCCTTCACGCCCACCATGGCACGAGACCGTGGCATAATAAAGGGCCTTTTTGGACGTTTCCTCAAAGGTTGTGAGTTTCGGCACTGTGAACGTCAGAAGAGCTTCCCTGTCTTCTGCATATTCCCCAGTTGCAGCTGAGACAGTCAATGATAGACGAAATGGTCTCTCTGGCTGGGTACTTGCCCAATGACTCTCTGAAGAGCCCTGGGAGTGAGCCCACCATCTCCTCCAGTAGTTTCTCCATAAGTCGAAGTGAGTTCAAATTTGTTTACCAAATCAAAGCAGCAGCAGGTTTCCAGTGTCCATCGCATCTCAAGTCTGCCAGCTTTGTAAGTCCAGCTCTTATAAGTGTCCTCTTTACGCTATCGGTGTTCAATATTCCGACCTGTATTAGCGGGTTGTGAAAGAGAGGCTCCTCCCACACATCACCAATCTCTCCAGAAATGTTCCTTTTTGCTGTAAATACTTTAGCCCACGCTTTTAAAACAGATGTATAAAAAGGAGTAGTTCCTGTTAATTTGACCTCCTCTAGTTGAATTAAAAACAGATGCATGTCATACTTCATATTTTCTATTTGTCGCAGAAGCAGGCATGCTGTATCAGTCCAGGCTTGTTCTGACTTGTATAGAAAACCCTGTGCAGTTTGGAGGCGAAAACTCATGATGCGACTGCGCAGGTCGATCAGTCCATGACCACCCTCCGAGAGCACAGCTGGTCTTATCCAGTGGTACCCACCCCAGAAAAAGTCTCTCAGGAGCTCATCCGGAGGGTCTAGCCCGGTAAACCGGTGCCAGAGCAGTGAAGCGGCCAGGTTGTTCACCACCAAAACTCTTCCCCTGTAGGACAACTGTGGCTGGACCCATGTCCACCGAGACAATCGAGCACATACCTTGTCCGCAATTCCCTCCCAATTTTTCTTCTGAAAGCCACTTCTAGGAAAACCCCCAAGCACTTAAGCCTGACGTTATTGCATCATTGGGACGGGTGAGGTGCATCATCACATTCTTTTCCCTTGTTTTACATTCCAGGTTAAAAAAGAAAGACGTGGGTGCATCGATATCTTTGAGTGCAGAGATGCGATCTCTGACCAGGGAGCTCTTAGCTTTCTCATGGAGAAAGGCACCCAAAGCTTTCCTTTGAACTTCACAGTTTGTCCCATAAACATTTTCATTATCATTCAAAATATCCTTCTCTAGTATAATGATTTATTTTTCTAATTGATCAATTATGTTTTTTTTCATCTCCAAACGGTGTGCAGTATATTGCTTACAAAACATCCTTATTTGTGTTTTTCCAATTTCCCACCATGTGGTTAAGCTTCTAAACTATTTTTTTTAAAATTGCCATTCTGTCCAAAATCCACCAAAAAAGTGGCAAAAGTCTTGGTCATTTACCAATCTTACATTAAACCTCCAGTATGGGCTACGTGTTGTATACACAGTCAATGACAGATCCATTATCACAAGATGGTGGTCTGAGAACCCAACTGGCGAAATAAACGTCTTCCTCACTCTATTGCAATGGTATTATTTATATATATCCTATCCAATCTGACTGCACTCACTCTACCTGCACATATCTTCACCAAGTGTATTGTTTTACTACAGGATTCAGTCTTCTCCACACATCCACAAGGTCATTCCCCTCCACCAGACGTGAAAGAGAGGAAGCCGATGTTTGGTGAGGCTCCTTTCCGTTCCTATCTACCGTGAAATCAGTGGTGCAGTTCCAATCTCCACCTACCACTATTAGAGAGCCTCTGCTAAACTGTTTCAATGAAGTATTTAATTCCTCAAAGAGCATGAGGTGTTCTGATCCTGTATTATGAGCCCGTTAATCTAAAAACGCCCATTCCAACGCCCAGTACCGTACTAACCATTATTCTTTAGCAGAGAGACAACAAGTTATTTGTCATTTAGTCCTTAGAGAGAGAGACACAGAGAGAGAGAGACAGGGAGAGAGAGATAGAGAGACAGAGAGAGAGACAGAGAGAGAGAGAGAGAGAGAGACCTAAAGACAGAGAGAGATAGAGAGTAGGAAAGGATAAAAACAGATTTTTACTGAGTACACTCTAAGATGAAGATCTTCATACAGTAGCTATACCTCAAGCCAAGGTTGCAGTTGGACAGTGGCTGCACAGCTCTAAAACGCGGTATACTCCTGGAACCATATACGGAAACAGCCAACAGAGCTATTAGTGCCATTCATGTAAACTGACGATGATCTCTGTCAGCACAGAGAAATAACAAAACGTCCGTGACAGTTACATTTCTACACACATACTGTAGATAAACAGTTCCTTCCCTGTATGTTGACCATGCCCCATAACTGACCCGCTTGCCGTAATCTACTGTCCACCAGAACATCTTAGGCATCAGTCAAATTCGTCACATCTGTCTGATTTATGGGCCATCAGCGATGTCTGACCCCATGCCTGTTTATTCTCTCTGTTCTCTTATGTCTGAAAGAGAGTTGCGATATACTGTAGGGCGTGTGATGAACTCCTAATTTCACCAAAACCCACAAGGGAGGTGAATGAGCAGAGGTCATTACGGCAGTAACTAATGCTATAACTAATAATAACAATTGATAAGTGATGTTTTCTTCAGATATGTGGATTTTGTTGTTTGTTTGTAAATGGTTTTCACCCATGACAATTCTATATGCGTAAGGGGAGACAAATGAATTGCAAACATTATTTTGTCCTTTGTTGCTTTTGTTTGATTGGTATAAGGGGGGGGGGGGGGGGGTGAATGCAATAAAGGCGCTGATGATAATCTTTAAGCATGTGGGCAATGCTCCAATTCAGTTGAAGAAAACAAAAAAGACTCATATCCTGAAAAAGATACAAATGTGAGTGAGTGTGTGGGGGTGTGTGACCTTCGCAATAATGGTAAAAGAAAAAAGAAAACAGAATGTGATATTAGTCAAATAATGATAACTGTTTAATAATTGATATGTTTATAAAGCCAGACCTGCTCTGCATTCATTTTTTCACATAAACAGTGAAAACCCAATATTGACGCTGTGCCCCGGGAAGGTGACAGTGTTGACAATATGACCATAAAAAAAGCAATGAAAGCATTCACAAAACCAAAACACACAAGCACACGCACAAACGCAATTAAGACACACGCACGCACACACACACAGTACCCTACAGTTGGTGGTTATGGATCTTCCAGTAGACCCTCTGGTTCACACTGCGGTGCAGGGCAAGTCAGAGAGCAAAGAGAACTCAACTGCCAAATCTTTTATTGCTTTATTGCTTCCTCCCAAAGAAAAGGAGTACAAAAGAAGCCCCCTCCCTAACCTCCGCACACACACCCCCACCACCCCCTGCTGGGAAGAACAGGGCTGCAGTGAGCGAGAGGCCTCCCCCCCCCCCCTTTTGAAGGCTGTCGTGTGAATAGTTGGCTGTGGTCATCGCTTTCCTCCCTATTAACACTCGTTTGTCTCCAGTGAATTCAATTAGAGGCATATTCATGAGTGACCAGCAGGGGAGGTATGTATGCGGCCGTGTGAGTGTGTGTGTGTGTGTGTGTGTGTGTGTGTGTGTGTGGGGGGGGGGTGGCCACCGCATCACACCACACCACAGCATCCTGGGATGCCTGTCCCATCAGGACATACACGCAGGGTCACCATATGCGTGGAAGACCCCCACACCCCCTTCTCTGTACGCCGTTTTCTCATAGACAACCACCCCCCCTTACCACCAGCTAATTTCCAGAATAGAACAATAGTGGAGAAACCCAGGGTCATCCAGAGTGTTGAAAACAAAGATATATCCACTCTGAGCCAAGCCTGTAATGGTCCAAGTTGGTGTGAAGAATTAAAGAAACACGTATTTTTACATTGTGAAAAATACATGTGCTGTTATTACAGTAGCTATAGCACTTTGGCAAAGCTATGCATTTACATATGAGTTGGGCTTTGACTGTTCTATAAAAAGAAATTCTGTTGATTTCTCTCCTTCAGTGTTCACAGTGGAGATCAAAGCCCTGACAGACAAGTGTTTTATAAAGCATCAAAACCACCGTGTCTGAGCAAAAGAGGGTCTGGCTGTGTCTTGGTATATAGACACGGTGGAGCGATGTTGCTAGCTGGCGCTAAGCAGCAGTCTGAGTGGGGGAACGTCCCCAGTGCAGTTCAGGTTTCAGCGCGGTGTCTCTGAATCCCCACCTAACACCGCACGGCCTCGCATGCGACGCAGACACGATGTGTCAGCACATTTTGCCAAATCAAACACACGTGTCCTGGCGGTCTGGAGCGGGTCTTCTTTATGTGGACGGCACCGTGGCGGCTGGTTTCATGGGCAAGCCTTACACCAGCTTATAGCCAAAAGGAAACTTGTAAGTGTTACGTTAACAAATGTCCACTTTACTTTGTTTAATTACAAAGAATAAGTCTCCTTAGATTTGAAATCATCTAGCTATTCTGCAAAATCACTCCCCCGCCTCCACATTTTGAAAACCACTGGTACGCTATTTCACTTATATTACATTTACAGTTACAGCAGATTATTGGAGCAGATGCTTCTATCCAAAGCCATTTCTGATTATTTGCCAATAGATGAACAGGTGATAAATAAATAGGTCAAACACCATTCTGTTAGAATGTCATCGTTGCTAACATTATAAATATTGCCTATCATTCTAAAATAAATGCTAATATCCTAATTAATGTAGGCTAACAGCCTAAATAATAACGTGTGCATTACACATGTTTTAGGGACAATATTTTATAACAAGAGTTATGCATTAACCGCTTAATCGCTTCACGATTCATAACAATTCTTCACATGTTGTTATTTGCTACTACTGTATGGGCAGGCAGTGTGTTTAGAAGCAAACTCCTATGAAGTGCAGGCTATTGCTAGTTTCAAAGACTTTGTGAGGAGGGATACTTTTTGCAATGTGACGGAGATATGAGTGTTGTGTGTCTGACACTGTGCGGGGAGGAAATCAGATAAGATGCCCTGAAGAAATCCTGACGTTTTAATTGAGAACACAGGACCGCCTCCGCTAGACATAACCCACTGTGTGAAGAGGAGCAAATGCGTTCTCCCTTAACCTACTGCAAAGTTATGATCTTCTATTGAATTACAAGACACAATCAATCTCAGTCTGATGTTTAGAGAATATCATTATGAATTTAATTACGAAAAAACAGTGGTTATGCCTAAAGTTCAGTGGAGCTTTGGCGGCCATTGTGAGCAGTAGATGTAGTCTTGTCTGTTTGGACCAGTGGATTAGAATAATGTCCCCATTTAAAGTGAAGCATGAGCACAGCGCTGTTAATGTGACAGTGAACTAAATCATCCTGCTTCGCAAATGTAGACCAAATGACATGGTGGTCCACTGGGATGAGAGGGTGGGTGCTATAATAGCTACACACTTACACGCATCTACACTTTACTCACACTGTGTGTGTGTGTGTGTGTGTGTGTGTGTGTGTGTGTAGATGTGTGAATGCATGACTGAATGCAGGCAGCCTTTTTGTGTATTCATTAGCCGTTAGTGTTACAGTGTGTGTGCGTGCGTGTGTGTGTGTGTGCTTGCGTGTGTGCGTGCGTGCATGTGCGTGAGGTCGATTTGCAGACCCCAGCACAGAGGCTCTTGGGTCTCGTGAAATCACCTTCATCTAGACGGACTTTTGGCTGCTCTGGCTACAGGCATGCCCCACTCTTCATTTAAAAGCTCATAATTACATCAGAACTTTAACGATGTCACCTAATCTGAGCTGAAGTGTATAGGGCTCTTGTCTCCAGGATACGGCCTGGCCGAGGAGCAGTTCGCTCACTGCATCCAGTACGAATAGACCCATGCCGTTCCGGTTGGAATTAAGCGCGCAAAACAAAGTGGTGTTATGAATCATTTATATCAATTCCACTGTATAATTGCCTCCGCATGAGCCAAAATAAACAATTCAAAATCAAGATGAAGTTTTTCCTGAAATCTTTGGCTTCTCCTCCTCTCATCCAACTTTCATCCAAGAATTGAATGATTTTTTGCTTGGTTGAATATAACAGCTACAACAAGACTTCTGGGAAGTCTCAAGGGATGGAACATTTTGTTATTTAGGCCTGTCTCCTATGAAAAGAGTATTCCTTTCTGAGAAACGTACTTTTTTTAAATTAACCTATATTTAACCTTTATGCAATAAGTCTAATTTGTTTAAAAACTACGTATTTTGAAAGAGAGTCCTTGCCTAGAATAAAACACAATATTGTACCAAGTCAACAGTAGTTCTACACACAAGACCTCTGTGTAACACGTGTCTCTGTATAACACTGGTACTAGCTGAGATTTAGCTCAAATAATATATGGACCAGATGATCAGAAGATTTGTGTTGTGCTGTTTATTTGTGGTGTTTAAGAAAATGTTTAACTTTGAAGGCAAATAATGAAGAAACAGAATTTGTCCATATAATGCCTCCTCTGCAACTGAGCAATAATACGATACTTCCTATTATTATGGCAATGACCTTCAGGTCACAAAGGTCCCTGATGAGGCCATGTGTACAATTCATGTACGACCTAACCCGATAGTTAGCACACGTGCATTTCAGTCATAACACTAGGGAACCAGTTAAAAAACTAAGCTTGTATTCTGACTTTGAGGGTGCATATGGGATCACACACTATAGCTGCTTTTTAGAGGTCACAGGGTTAGGGGGGAAAGCCCATCTGGAGGAACCTATGACACAGGGGTGCAGAATATCAAGTAACACTTGGCTGTATTTTTCCCTAAACTGTTTAAGCTCTCGTACATTCATATGAGTCTGACAAGCTTTCATTTCTAAGCTTACAACTTAAGTTTCCAAGAGGGATGTCACTGACTATAACACTTCACACAGTAACTCCACCAATATGACACTGAAGTTATTCATGTGAAACGGTGGTTTTTATGAAAATATTACATACAATTACCAATGTTTTTGAAATGTTATATGCTATTCTTATTTAAAGTATTCACGCTAAAGAACTACCTGTGATATAAGTGATATTTATTTATTTATTTATTGCTCATGAATGTCTTTTATCTCCTGGTGTGACAAATAGCTTGGCTAGCTATGACAGGCTTAGCTGCTGAAAAGGACACTTTGATTCTATTGAATTAAACACAACCAGCTAGAGTCCTAATAGAGCGATATGCCATTTGGCTTTAATTACAGAAATGTCAAGAAATAACCACACTGGTGCCGATCGGTTGAATGAAAAGGAGGAGGGAGGGGTTAAAAAGTATATAGGAGAGGTTGTGTCTCAATTTCATACTTCATACAGAGACAATGTGGCCGAATGCAGGAAAATAATCATTGTGACAGAACACAGCAATGTTCTTATGGCCGCCCATGTGCTGAAAATATTGGATTTCTAGAATATAGGGTATGGGTTCTTAACAACTGGTTTTGACATCTTATATCCAAACCAGTCAAATATAATTTGTCTAGATACTGCACCGGTGCCATTATGCTGCCCAGCCTATTTATTCTACATTACTATAAGCAAAAGAATCTGTCTTTTTCGACCAGAAACTATATTAAAAAGTTGCTAAAATAAAATCCTGATTCATTTAGAGTTTTACTCACTAGCAGTCATCTACACTCACTGTTGATCTGTGGTGACAACCATAGTCGCTGTGAAAGGTCAGGGTAAAAGTGTGTAGCGTGTGAAGTAAAACAAATGGGTTTGCGGGATAACACAGTAGTGGTGTGGGCCACTCCCATGCAGTACAGACTCATTACGCGTGATCGATTAGTCTGTAATTAGGTCAGCCCCTGGTTTACAAAAATACACTTCTCATGCTTTACACTGGAGGGGGGATAAATGGGCCTCGGGACACAACAAACCACCAGCCAAACTCAAATGACATTATGTCTGGTCAACAGGAGAGAAAGACTCCTTTTTTTCCGCCATGACATTTACCATGGCGTTGGGGAAATTCCGTGTTTTTGGTCAACAGCTGTAAGTGGGCACGAATCACGTACGATTAGACAATGCCACTTATTGTATCGTTGTGGGGAAACAGCAACAGGCCAGCAGATGGAACACAGATACGGTCTTTGACCCAGCTGAGACAAGCAGGTGAACAAAGTGTATAATGGCGCTGAGTAACCAGGTCTTGGGGCCAGATTACAACACATCATTGATGCTGGGGTGTCAAGTGTGGGCAGAGCTGCGTCATGGCTGATCAGGGTTTCTTCTGAAAGGACTGTGGCTTTGGCAACCGCACCTCTGGGAAGGTTACTGAGAGGAGAAGCTGGGGGAATGGTTGACCACCGTTCCCAAGCGAAAGCACAGGGTTCTTTCTTCACATATCCTGGCCTTTCCTTCTGTGTTGAGATGCCCAAAGCTAACCCTCCACCCCTCTCTCCCTGCCATCACGCACACCAAAACCAAGCTGTCATCACCAGCCGAATTGGCTCATTTGTGTCCTTCTATCACACACAGCCAGAGGTTAGCCAGTCTGGTCTGAGGGCTCCTGTTGGGCCAGACAGCAGGTGAGGTTCTGGCGAGTGCTGAAACCCTGGTATCCAGCCTCATAAATACTGTACAAAATATGCATAAATAGAGTCAGGGTAACATTAAACTTAATGGAGCGCTCCACATTCCACTTCATTAACTGAATCCATATACTTGCCATATGGAGGCCTTGATTGTATTGTATAAATTGGTAAATTGGTCCCATACAATTCTGTTGTATACACCATAAGATAAATATTAACATTTTCCAAGTATAAGATATACATTTTTCATGTCATGTGGTTTTCAAATGAATCACATTTGTCATGTTTCTACTTTACAGTGGGTCCCCGTAAAGCATACACATTCAGAATGGGGCAGAATTGAATGGTTAGGGTGGTTCATTCCCAAACATTGAGGCAGAAGTCAGACAGAGCTGCATTCAAACAAAATGGTGGTGCACGTTTTGGTAATATGAATTCCCCTCAAATGGGGGATTTATTATGGCAAAATGCTAAATACAGTAGGTATGTGTGTATACACTACATTTAAAAAAATACATTTTACATCATGGAATTATCCTGTATGTTAACACAACCTCTTACGTGCTACAGTCACATTGTGTAGTTTTAATACGTGTAAAAGGCGGTGTAAGACTTTGTAGCACATGTGTAGATAGGTGAAGCAAGGGCCCATAGTTTCCAACACGACCCTTAGCTGACTTCCTCCTATACTCCCATGAAGAAGTGAACCAAAGCCTGACTTTAAAAAAGACTGACCTTTATATGGGTGGAAAGGCAATGCCTTCCTTCCAGTGCCTCCACCCACTCCACAATCTTTTGTGTTTATGTTTTTTTTGACTGAACACATTGTGGCTTCCTGTAGTTAACTTTTTTTTTCCCTCTAAATTGCGGCCATCCTTTAAAAAAAGGATCACATCTGAGCATTTTAAATAAACCAAACTCCCTTTTCTCCAGTCAGAAGTTTATAAATCCATCAGTGAAGTATTTCAAGAGCCAGCTTTGTTTTATGGAAGCTACATTTTCTTGCAGGCTCCCCCGGCTAACCTCAGGTTCACTTCCTAACACCCCTCCCAAAACCTTCTGTAGGTTAAGACACATTCCAAACAACCCAAGGGGATCCGCCATTTGTGCGAGGAGCACCAATCATGCTCAAGTACCGGACATTGGTACAACAGCATCACACTGTCAAACAGTAACATGAGATACTCAAACTAACATGACCACCAGGCACATGCGTGTGTGTGTGTATGTCGGACACACAAGGAAAAAAGTTCAATCTCTCAATTGTTTCCTGATTCGTGTGAAGCCAATCTGGGGGTGTTGGGAGTGTCTGTTCCGAATATAATCGTGCCAAGCCAGCAGCATTCTGTTGAACAGCATAATGATCTCTGATTGGTTGAAAGCAGTCCAATCACTTGCTAATAACACTGATTGACAAATATTGTAACCGCCTTTAGCACAAACATCTGAGCATCAAACATCCAGACTACACGATGTGTGAACTCACATTTGGCTACCTAATTTGTGCTCTATGCTAAAAGTTAGTTAAAAAACATTGTCAGATAGTGTGTTGACTATGTATCTCCATGGTTATGGATTGAGTGTGCACCATTGTGATTTTAGCCTGGTCACAAGCCATTTTAAAATCCATTTTAAAATCCATTTTAAAATCCATTTTAAACCATAATTATCACAGTTGTACAATTCTGGCATGGTTTCTCTTTGTAGGCTACCTGACATAGGGATTCCTTTGGCTTAATCCCACCACTGTAGGAATCTGTTATTAAATAGGGGCCACTCACTTATAGCATGTATTACACAATGCTACACGTGCCCAGCAAGAAATATATGATTTCCTTGCAAAGCTTGGAGAAAAACATTGTGACGGGGGCTTTAACATCCACTCAGTGAGGGCACAAGCGAGCGTGAGCCGAAAGCCTTGCAAAGCCACGAGTCACTTCAACCAGCATCCTTCAGCCGCTATTCTTTTCTCTGACACCATGTAATTAAGTTCCTATCGTGCTCTTCTCTCTAACATTGCATAGCGTAAACGAAGCCTGGGATCATTAATTAGTTCCGGGGTATGATCTCGAGCCTCTTCTCAATAAGATGCTGAAATGAGCCTTTTCCGTATGGCGGGAAAAGCCAGGCCGTAAATGAATGGAGAACATCAATTGGGAGAAACGCGACGGGAGGAGGGCAGTGTAGCGATAAGTAAGAGAGCAAGGGGCCATGCATTACACTGGCAGCTACAAAGGCCTCCCTGACTATATGATAACTGAAAGGTTTGCCCTTTTTAGTTTCTGTTTTTTGTTCAAAGACAATAACAAAATAGTTCTGGTTTGAAGGCCTATACTGTACTTCAAGTACTACACTGTAAAGTAAAAACGTTAAGGTGAACTGAAAGAAAACTAAATAGAAGTTAAATTACTGTACATGTAACTATATAGCTGGTGCTACAACATAAGATAAACCACAGTGCTGGCTGCAAATATGTTTCTCTGCTAAATTAGATGCTGAGAGAAATGTGCTATGTTGTCCCTATGTTAGACATGAATCATAAGTGACAAATATGTGCGATGTGGTATGGCACATGGTGGTAGAATGTAGTTCTCTTGGCTTTCATCTTCAGATGCAATTACCGTGCTATGGATGGGCAGAACTGATTAATACAGCCAAGTGATATACAGCATGTAAGAAACGGAGGACATATTTATGAAGCCTCTTAATCTCCCTTGACAACAGAATCGTACGAGCCAACAGCCTCATCTCCCATTGCCACATTAGAGCAACTGTTCTCCTCGGCCGCGATGAATTAGTGCCGTCACCTGTCGGGAATCTTTTTTACCCGGGCTGCATCTCAATTGAGGTCAACTCTCCCAGCAGATCAGCGGGTCCAGCAAGAAAATGCAAGCCGATAAATGTTCGGGATTTTGAAGAGTGCGGATTATAGGATCAAACAGTGGTGATGCTAATCCTGACACCACCCCCTCCCGTTATTAATAATGCTATAAATGACAACACATGCAAGAACTTCTCCTCCAAACTCCTGACTTGTGATGGCGTGTGTAAGTACTTAACTGAACCAAGCTTGGGAGACGGAGGTTGCCTTCCAATAGGATTAAATAGAAGATGACGGGACCATGGGATGTTGATCCCAGAGTTGCGTTCACCTCTTTTCTCTCCCGTTTACTACAGTATCACTTTTTTCCCTCACGTTGTGTGGGAGAGTGCGACTGTGGGGCAGCAATGGCAATGTAGCGAGGATGTTGAGCCTCCTGTCTTTCCACTGTACGCTGCAATTATCTACAGGAGCTCAGGAAGCTAATTGGAAGAGATGTGGGATAAATCCCAGCCTGGGGGAATTGTGCTAATTTTCCACTTTCTGATGACCCAGTAAGAAGGCCATCCATGAGAACTGGATTGACAATACAGAGAGAGAGAGAGAGAGAGAGAGAGAGAGAGAGAGAGAGAGAGAGAGAGAGAGAGAGAGAGAGAGAGAGTGTTATCCCAATTAATGTTAAAATACTCATCTGTGCATAATTATTGGACATTTTATTCAGGCTTGTTTCATGTAAACAGATGACATCATCCTCTCAATTGTCTTGTTCATATGCTTAAGGTGTAGCTTTATTGTTATTTCTCTAAAATGATTTTTGCAGAGTTTGTATTTTTGCATGCAGTAATAATGGCCACACTAATTAAAAGACTTTTCTTTTCATATGGGGTGCATTCACACACACAATGGACTCATATGTACACAAATGGCCGCGCGCGCGCACACGCACACACACACACACACACACACACACACAATATATAGTCAAACATGCACACTCCTACACAAACAGATACAGTACACGCAATACACAGCAATGGCCACAGTCTCAGTCTCTCTCTCTCTCTCTCTCACTCACTCACTCATACACACACACACACACACACACAATGCTTGCAGGTATATCAAGCTGCAGGCCATTAGACAGTGCCCTACGGCCATGCCATGCTGAACTGTGACGGCGTTCCTCTGCAACGCCGGGTTCAGGTAATGTGACCTGGATATAAAACAGTTTGTCCCCATACACACGTGTTGTAGTTTACCGTGTGTAGCATACTGTAGGCTCCACGATGCTCAGTGGAATCAACAAAACCATTAAAGCAATTTGCAAGATTTGTTTGGAAACACATTAATACAACTGTGTACAGTATATTGAAATGTGTAAGAGTATTGGTTATTTTTCCTGATTTTGAAACATATGCTTGGCAATATGTTTATTAATTCATATTTGGCTGGGTAGTTAATTTCACCGTTTTCTCTGGTGTGAAAAACAACACATATTTCTGCTTTACACAATCTTTAAACTATGACCTGTTTGGGTTTTATTAGGGGCAATTAGTTGCTTTGTTTAATTTAGCATAGTTCGCTGAAGTGTCTTAATAATATCTTGTGTAAAAGTGCATTTACTGGCTCGACATTGAACACGAGTTGGATATGTATCATGATGTTTTAATAGAGACACAAACATAAAACAGCCCTTTCTGTGTCCTGTATATAACCCTGAGTTTGTCTTTCTTTGCTAAAAGCCTTAATGTGATAATTTAATCTGGATAAATGTGTTGATGAATTATCTGGGGGAAAGATATCGCAACATGCCTCTTAGAAGGGAAAAATTATCCAAATGTACAATTCCATCATCGGTGCGCCAGGGAGAGTGTAAAGATGGCCTCTGGGTATTATTTCCTCTCAATGAAAATCTACAATGAAACAATAACACTGTCTTAGTTTGTGTTGTTTGGAGAAGAGGCTGGAAAATATAATAAATCTAAAATGATCATAGACTAGATACTCTAAATGTGCAAATAGGGATTTCAACATACATTTCAACGCAAAATAGCATTTAGAACGTATATTTATAGAGATACTGAACTTCTGTTGAACCCTTAACATGAAGTAGTCCAACTGACGTTCACCGTGAATTAACCCCTCGTTAACAGTTAACATTTAATAATAATAATAATAATAATAATAATACATTTTATTGTGGACGCCTTTCAAAACACTCAAGCACATCTTACATTGTAAATACACAAATATAAAGACAAAAACATTTGCAGGAGCATAAAACATTTGCAGGAGCACACCATTTTGAAATATAGGAAACAAATAAAATAAAAATGAATGTAGAAAACAAACAAATGTGAAATAATGAGCTTGTTGGTTTGGGGAGGGCGGGGCGATACAGTAGCGGTGAGTGGAGACTTACTAGCCTGACAAAAGTAACCTAAATATTAAGATCAATTCAGTTCAACACACGCCAGATGGTTTTGGAGGTATGTAGTATATGCCTATTGTCAAGAGTTGCAGCAGTCAGACTCAGTGTAGAGGTTGATACTGTCGTTGGAAAGACACAGTGGAGGGACACGACTAGGGATGGCACAATCCAGTTTTTCCAGTCCCGATACCGATGCAGATACCGGCACTTTGGGTTTTTATAAACCTGCTGCTGATAGAAATAGGCTACAAATAAAAGTCTGTAACCACAGCAACCATACACGTCTGTGGCATGTGAGGCAGAAAACACCCCGAGGCAACCTGTAAACAATTTGTAACCACAGCAACCATCTTCCCATTACAGCAGCGGCAGGATGACATAGCGATAGCTGCGTTTCCGTGGCGACGGCACTTACCCAGCAGCGTGAGCGCACATCCCAGTATGGCCAGCAGGGCGCCGGTGCTCAGGCCTGAGGCCGTGTAGGCCACCGCCCCGCAGTGCGTTGCCGCGCCGCCGGCGTCGCAGGAGCACACGCGCACCGCCAGCGTGTTGGTGCTGCTGAGGGCCGGGCTGCCGCCATCCACGATCAGCACCGGCAGCTGGTAGGACGGCTGCTCCCGCCGTCGGAAGCCCCCCCGCCGCGTCAGCACGGACGCCGTGTTGTCTGGAACGCACACAGATAAACAGGCAGGGTAGTCTAGTGGTTAGGGTGATTGACTCCCACCTGGGTGGACCTGGGGTTTGATCCTTACAAGATAAGATGTCTAACCCTACCTGCTAAGATAAGATGTCTAACTCTACCTGCTAAGATAAGATGTCTAACCCTACCTGCTAAGATAAGATGTCT
>JAODLL010006564.1:0-31893 GCA_026546735.1 Forbesichthys agassizii
CTCGTTCTGTCAATGTCTTCGGGGTTCCATTCTCTGACTGAGATTGAGGTGGCTGGGGAGCGGGTCTGGGGTCCATGATGGTTTATGTTTATGTTTTGGTGGATGGTGGGAATGGGACTCCCGATGTTTGTTTGTGATTGGAGGGTTGGGATGATGAGTGTAACATGAGTGTTTGTGTTACATGAATTTGTATGAAAAGTGCTATATGAATAAAGATTGATTGATTGATTGATTGATTGATACAATTGGCTATAATATATAACTTGTATATGTTATACTGTATAACTAATAATGTGTTATTGTTATGAAGCTCTTTAACGGCTACAGTCAACCAGGCTAAAAAATAACACAGGAATGTCAGTATAGTTCATGATGCTGGTATGCAACAAGTGAGGCTCAATGGTCGGGTGTCCATGTTTTTCGACTTCCAACGCATAGTGACACGTTTCCCAGTTTCGAACTTCCCACTGACTAATGTTGGGCAGCATAAGTGATATTAAGGAAAGAGTGTTGACAGAGTGTTGAACTGCAAACAAAATAGCCTCAGTGCTCCCTCAGAATCTCCACCCCCCACACACACCGGTCACACAAGGATCAAATAGTGCTTTGTGATCTGCACCTCTTTCCTTGTGTTCCCATTTACAGTGCTAGGGCTGTGCTTTTAGACTTGCACACAACATGTATAGCTAGTGGAGCGCGAGGAGATCTTAGCTGAATTTTACAGCATAGTTTGAATCTGAAGTGTATTGGATTAGAATTTCTAGAAAGTACAAGTGTTTACACAGGAGAACATGTATAAAGAGGCAGCATTAGCTGCTGTTTATTATGATGTGTATATTTGTGGCTTTTTTCCCAAATGAATTAAAAATTGTTTGGACGTGTTTTGTGACTGAAATGTCGCTCTCCCAATATATTACTTGTCTTCCTTTGTGAATTAATTCTTCTGTATATTCCCGTGCCGAGTTTGTCGACACGCTAAAGCTGTTTTCAGTTCAAATGGACCATCTAATGCTAATCTGTGCTAATCCTTTTTATAAGAGCCATACTTTGTAGTAAATTCTCTAGTCACGGTTGATGTGGAGAGGCAAGCGAATGGGAACATATTGATGAATCAAGTGACATTGACGTTGTAATCACAAGTACAAATAACTAATGTGCATGCATTTTAAGTCCCTAGCCAAGCAAGCCTTATTAATAGCTATACACAAAATGGCCTTGCACCATAATGTAGTTATGTGTAGTAGTGTTAGCCACATTTGTGTTGACATGTTAAACGGGAGTCCACTATCTGGAACTCTGATTTTAAGATCCCATGATAATGCTCTGATCATCTTAAGCCTGACCTTATTAAAATAACAAAAAGGACATTTACAGTACATGGCAAGGACAAACTGGTCCTTTCATTTTTACAACATATAAGGGAACCAGAATTCAAAAGTTTATAACAGTTTTCTGTTAAAACGAATGCAGTCTTGTGCAGCCCAAACTTGCACATGGCAGCTAAAAACGATTTGACGTGTCAGCAGTTAAATTACACTCTTCATATCCATCAAACCAAAGCTTGTATCATTCCGTAGGGATACTCTATAATGATGATAACAATTTGCCAGATCTTGCA
Organism: Forbesichthys agassizii; assembly: GCA_026546735.1. Lineage (NCBI taxonomy): Eukaryota > Metazoa > Chordata > Actinopteri > Percopsiformes > Amblyopsidae > Forbesichthys > Forbesichthys agassizii. Next base: position 1,619 of record JAODLL010006564.1, read on the forward strand.
TATTCATCAGGTCTTTGATGGAAAATGTGGGCTGTCAATTGATGTCCTTTGTCTTTCCCTGACAATGCATATCACATTGAACAGTGTTGCTTAACCTTTAAGTTCTACTGAAGTTTGGTTAAACCCACAACTGTATCTTTCTTACCTTAACATAAATCCTCATGGAGACATTCGGTCTCTCAAGGCTAATCATTCAGAACTTCCTCACAGAGACTGCAATCATAATGTATCATGACTGTACATCTATAGTACACAAGACACAATTCGTCTTGTCACATCGCCACTTCTGAAATCTTCAAACGTAATCCCATGGATAGGGTGGACTGATTAACTGACAAAATACATAATGAATGATTATTAAATAAATCTCCATGGGAGTTTGTGAAAATATCCACAGGCATATATTGCTATGTGGGCTAGTAGAATGACCTTAACACAAATACATCTTTAAATGTTAATATATTCACTTCCAAGGTTTGCACTTAAAATGATATTGTATAGGGGTGTTGCTGGTGAGTGCTCCAGAAAATGCATAACATCACACAACATCAATTGCATAACAAGGCAACAACCCATTAATTATTTCTAAAACTTAATTTAGAACATTTGAGAAGAGGTAATACAAATACATCTTTAAAACTGCCATATGCTATTCAGTTATATATATTTTTTTTTAAATAAAGAAAAAAATAGGAGAAAGATGACACCATTACATATCCTGCACATTGAGCACCATACAGCAAATAGGCCTACCTTCTGGCTGTATCACTGCCAATGCGCTTGTGGGTTTGCTGGAAACTGCTATTAAGGATTTAAGGAAAAGTTAAGTTTTACAGTATGGGAAGAGCCAATGTGATCTCCTTACCGGTATTATTACATACTGTATGCCCTAGCCCCAACTGTACCTCCTGGCAGGCTGCTCCATGGGTGCCCAGGTCCTGATCTGCCCATGGAATGGGCACCTATGCTAATGTTTATTGTGCTGTTTTACTCTCTGTTGAACCTACAACCTCTGTTAATAACCCTACAATATTCTAAAATATCACTGTCATGCTCTAATTGTTTTAAATTAAAGGCGGAGTCAGGGATACTGAACTACTGTTGATATTTCAACTGGATCAAAACAAACACCTCTTCTTTCAATGCCACGGCATGCTCCCTCAGAAGCTCCGCCCATTATATTGGACGCATTGCCAGCCAAGGCTGGGGTAGTGTTGTGTGGTGTGGTCTGCACCACTCTGTTTGTATTACCAAACCAGGGCCAGGGCCAGGACTGTGTAGAAACACCAGCTCTTTGTTTTAATGTGCACACAGCACAGGCAGCTTGCGTATCACATTTGACTTATTATTATGGCTGTCGCGGTGAAGAAAATGTCCTTGCGGTGAGGGTGCCCCAATACCGCGATCTGCGGTATTATCGACATTTTTTTGTTTTTGTTTTGAATGGTCAAGTTCGGTGCTCAGAGCTTCCGAAATATTGTGATTCTCGGTAATTTATAGACAACGTGATCTCAGTCCGTGGTGAGACAATTGTGCATCATCATAGGCTTTCTACCTGTTTAGTAGGGCTACTGGTAATCACGTGTAACTTCGTTGTTGGTTGTGTGTTGGGCCAAAATATCAGATGGGAAATATGACTAATTAATTATTAAATAAATCATATTAAATAGCGTAATATCAAAAACCTATGGCGCGCCAAGCGTCATTTAACAACCCGAAAGATTAGGGGACAACATATTCCATTTTCTTTCCCACACGAAATGCAGATATGTCCCAAAAGAATCATTCGAGTGTGTCTGCGATGCACGATGCACTTCCCAGACTAAGTACACATCACTTTACTACAGTACTACAGTTCAGTAAAGTGCTGTAAAGCGTAATGTCTGAGTGTCGTAAATACATACACTCCCAAAGGATACAACCATGGATATATTACCGTATTGGTCCGAATATTAGACAGTGTTTTTTTTTTCTTTAAATGCGTCTTAAAAAGTCACGTCGTCTTATATTCGGGGTCTAGACAAATGGCGTACATTACTTGTAAGATAGTTTTTGCACTCATCTACCGTGCCTCGCTACTAGCATACAAATGCATGAAATATGGAAAGACACAGCGATCGTCTTGAACAAAGCGACTCAAAAGTAGGTAAAATTAAACAACTGAGGAGGAGTTACGATGCTAATTTTAAAATCATTGTGATTAATGCAGCAGAGTCATCTAATCTCAAGCAGCCAATAAATATGGTGTCACTGAATGCAATGTTCAAAAGATGGAGAGCGCAAAAAGACCGACTTAGAAATGCAAATAGTCGGCCGCTTCCAAGAGATTGACAGGGGAGTGTGTAAATACTGTATATATATATATATATATATACCAATACGGTATAAGAAGCTACAACCGTCTAATATGGGGCTGGGGGAATGTGTGCTTAGATAGCACACACGCCTTAAATCAGACGTCATATTCGATGGGCTAGCCTCATGAAAAAAAAAAAGTAAACATTGCGGTTCGCGGTACCTGCGGTTGCTTTCCACGGCCTGCGGTTGGGTTAGCAACACCGCGGTATTACAATTTTGCGGTTATCGCGACAGCCCTATTTATTATATGTAATATGCATGTAATAAACATATGTCGAACATATTTTCTTTACACAGTAGTAGGAATAGTCCCAAACTTACACTTTTCTGGACCCTATAACTAAGGAAGAAAGTAAATGTGTTAGATTTATGAGACTTTAATAAAACGATTAAAGCATGTACTGAAGTGGGGAATTGACACTATACAGTACAGGGCATAATCTCTGTGCCCAGTGGTGCATAATGACTGCTTTGGTGCTGTGTAAAGACAATCACACAATGGAATCTCATTAGCACATCCTGTGAAGAAAAATGTGTAGACTAACCAGATGGTCATCGTTGAACTTCAAACGCTGAATTTGGAAATGTATTTTACTGATTGGTTGAAAAGTGATGATATTTTTGGAAAATATTGCCTTTAACGACTTGTAGTGATTTAAATCCAGTGTGACCTTTATTAGCAAATGTATTTCAATCTCAGCATCCTACTGTAATAAGAGACACAATTTGAATAAAATATCAGTATTTAGATAGGAAATATAAAAATATAAACCGATATTCTGAGATGTCTTTTAAAAAGCCTGTAGTTTCATATATTTTAAACATTCTGGATAAGCAATTGAACTAGATAGTACAGACAGTTTTATTGTTTTTTAACATGCAATACACAAACACAGCATTTTCCTGGTCAGAACATGATGTGTGTGTGTGAGTGCGTGTGTGCGTGTGCGTGTGTAGGGGCATGTGACATACTGGTTGAGGGAGAAGAGAGCATTTTCTATCACATCTGTTCCTTGTGCAGAAGGGGATTTGGAGCAGAGGCAGATTAATGAGAGAAAATTGAGTGAAGAACAGAAACGTGGGGGGGAAAATACCAAGCGCCAAAAAAAGAAATGCAGCCATGCATGAGAGTTTTAGGAAATGAGCCTTGAGCTTGTTGTGGTGCGTGCACACACACACACACAAGCATAATTCTAGATTATTATGCATGTGCTGCCGTAACAAAGACATATACAGTGAAACAGCAAAGATGACATTTTATAAGGTCCATTACATTAGGCTGTTAGATAAGCATTGTAATGTGTGCAATAAAAAAAAGTTATGGAGACACATGCTCACACATAATGTTTGTCTGTTTATCCCTCTGCCTATTGTATCCTTTTATCAGAACCGTCTGGAAGAACATATCTCTTTATCGATTTCCCGTTTTCCCCTTAAAAGTATGTGCAGTCAATTTTGTGTGTGTGTGTTTGCGTGTGTGCGTGTGTGTGTGTGTGTGCGCGCCCCAAACCCTTAAATCTCATGAGTGAAACGCAGATGGCCCTCCAAACACTACTGTCTTCAACAACCTGCCTCTTGCCTGAAAACAAGTATTTTTATCGCTTTGAGCTCCTTTCTGTGCCTAACCGTGACCGTGTTTGTCTATCTTTCCCGCCTATCTGCCTGTTTCAAATGTTTTTTTTCTAGACACTTCTCTCTCTCCGTCGTCACCTGGGGCTTTCATCTTGGCAGGGTGCTTCCTTTATGAGAATACTCCAATTGGCAGACAAGCGCCCTTGTCAGACACTATTCATTGCACTTGCATAGATATGAAAAATGTTTTAACAAGCACCAGTGAGTTTTCCGGCACAATGGAAGCTGCATACCAATGGGCGATCCTATGGCCAAATTAAAGAGCCTATATAGTGCTCTTGTCTGAGATTTAAAGTGTCACTACAGCAGACCAGACTCCAGTGGAAGATGAAAGTCAAATTAAATTGTTTATTTGTGGAATGCTCAGTAACTGTATAGTTTTTAGCCGTAATTACTTTCACTCTTTTTTGAAATTGTTATCCAACATTGTCATATACAATAATACATCAATAAAACAAGAAAGTCTATGAAAAATGACTATTGCATAACATCAAAAAATATATTTAACCTTTTAGAAATGGCGCCCCCATGCCTGGAGGCTCACACACTCTGCGACTTAAGCATATTTGTTAAAATACATGTGTGATTACCTTTATTATACATGTCTGGATTGCCAAGCCTCTCGGCTATTATTGTAATCTAACAATCATTGCCCAAATTTAAGCATTTTTCAAAGTCAACCAGATTAAAACCCATATTGCATATTTGCGTGTGCAAATATCGCTTCTGCACGCAACACGCACGTAAATAGCAGTATTTTTTTATGTTAAGGAATGTAACATACCATGTACCATCGGAAAGAGCGCACTCACTTTGTTCAAGACACAGTATCTGCCTGCAAATTTTAGCACGACTGGCAAAAACATCTTATGAATATCGAAACACTAATTACCTTTAGCTAATTAGTAAAAGTACACTTCGCCTTACCTGTGATGAGTTTGTTGAGAAAGATTGGCCTGGGTAGATTCAAAACACTTTTTACAACAATATTCCATGTGCATAAGCATTCTAAGAACGTATCACTGTTCTTCCATTTTGAAGACATTATTTCGATATTAGACAGCAATACATTGGGGGTTGTAGTTCTTCGATAGGTCACTGGCGTCTTATAGACATACATACAGTCTGCGAAAGACTACACTCTCTCTCAAACCCATGTTCCCGTATTCCCCGGGCCGATGGGAATATTTTAACTTTGGCCAATCACAGCTCTTTCTTTTCAACATCTTTTTCAACAAACAGGAATGTAGTTTTTTAGTGAGGTATATTAAAAACTTTGCACTCAGACTGTAGTTAATAACATATTTAAGCACACAAATGTGTATGTATAGACCTAAACATGCATGTAAGACTACCAGACATATTTCAACATTTCTGACATTCTTTGTAAAACCCATAAGTATTTTGATATGTTTACTCACAATGCCTTGCAAATATACCCATCAGCTGTTGTATTGTGGTCCTGAAGTGTAAAGGAGTTGCAGATGCATAATTCCAATAAAGTATTCATCAATATAAATAGCATTATATCAGGTGAAAATGAAAAAAAGAGATGTTTATGCTGTATTTGAGCTTCATTTACTAAGGAGCAGTCTCAACCACATGCAATATTTAACCTGAATTGGAATCTCACAGGGGTTATCTACATTTTTATACCAAAATAATCTTTGTAACTTGTTCAGAACTGCAAAAAACCTTATGTAATGTAAAGGAATGTTTTTGCAAGGAAAAATACTTTGAAGTTGGCCTAGGGAGCTAGGGTTTAAGAGTTAATTACGCATTTAAAAATGTAAATGAATAAACACGTGTGAAGTAAGTACTGTACGCAACAATGCCGATTAACTTATCAAAGTTAAGTTCAGTTCAGGTGTAAACGTTATGCCTAAAGTTCATAAAACTAAATAAATAAAAATAAATAAAACTGAAAGTTGAGAAGTTGCTTTAATAAGAGTGCCTATATTCAGTGTATGAAATCCTTACATATAGATTAAACCACTGTCAAAACAAGGCTTGAAAGCAGAGGTGCACGACACTTAACTCAATAAAACACAATTGGATTCTCCAAAGTAGATTTTTCTCAATTAAACTATTGTGACATGTGACCTTGACCTGCACCATGGTTATCACAACAGCCACATTCATTAGCCATGTTATTAGTGTTTAGATTCCCTCTGTATATCTCTCTCACAAACACACAAACACACATACACTTCTATACACAGGTACTCTATATTCGTGCCATCTCTCCTCTCTGAAACCTGCACACCTTGTGTGTCTGGAGACCGTACAATAGGCCATGGCAGGCAGCCAAGAGTAAGATAGAGTGTAAGGAAGTGAAAGAAAGAGGGCTATCCTGCCGTGGCTAGCTATCCCATCTGTCTATCAGCATGACAGTGTGTGGCCATGAAGCTAGCAGGGGTTCCGAAGGCTTCTGTGTAACCTGAGAGTCCACCTGGTAGGTAGCTTCAGGAGGCCCCATCTTGATGATGTATCTATTGCATAAATTATGGGCTGCAATTGGCCACACTCTGTGCTTGTCATAGATAAAAACGAGCAGGGTTTTCAGCTGGCACATGAGGGATTTGAAGATTCATTTTTGCCTCATAGTCAGAAATGTCTCTCTTCCGCCTGCTGAAAACATGTACATTAATGTTTGGCTCCCGTATAGGCGTCAAAGTTGATGACATCATCAACACACTGCAAAAAAATGCCCTGTGAAATATAAGTGCAAATATATTAGTTATGAGCTGACGAATGCTTTAAACAAGACAAACTGGCTGCCAGTGCAGTAAGTGAAATTATCTTGATAAAATTTCTTAAATTAAGTGCACATTTACTTAAATTAAGTCACTAGATAAGCCACTAATATTAGAAACAAGACCAAGTAGATTTAAAATCTAAAAACAAGATTATCACACTAAGTTAGATATAGTTTGCTGCGTTCTGCACGCGCTGATTTGAGCAGCAAGGATGGTCTCTCCGTAAGCATGGGACACATTTTTATAGACCACGAAACACTGCTTACTCTCTTTAGAATGAAATGCTCAGCCCTCTGCTTCCTTCGGAACGCATCCGGCCTGCACTGATGAAACTGTTACGCTAGCTTGCTACATTTGTTCATCTCCATTCTGCGTCTTTCTCACCATACTCCTTTATCTCTCTCTCATTCTAGCCGTCTGTCTGTATATGATCCTACATTAATGCTGAGCTTAAATCTCTGTAATAGGCAATTTGGCAGAATAAAGGTTATGTGAGGACAAAGTGCTTCTGCCTGCAGCCCACCGAGCAAGCATTTTTCATATTTTGCCTGAATGTTGTACAGGGGCAAGATCACAAGTGCTATGGAGTTTGCAGGGCGCTCTGTACGGCTGATGGTAATTGGACCAACAGGGTACAATTGCAGGAAGCGGGAATAAGGGAGAAAGCGGTGTATGAAAGGTAGACAGAGAAATAAGAACGCAGCTAAAAATACAATGTAACAGATCATGCGCTTTCAGCCTTCCTGTTTTCCAAGACAACCAGTTGAATCATTTTACATTTTGGTTATTTAAGGGCGAATGAGATGTCATTAATTGAACACACAGTTTGCTCACGTGTACTACATGTCTCAGTAGAGTCAGTGGCACCGGTGAATTTGTATTATTTAACATACAACTTAAACGTTAACAAATATTTACATTGTGGAGGTTATATATTTTAAAAAATACGGTAAACTGTAATATTTTATTGATTTTGTCAATCTCAAAGGAAAAATGTTGGCGTGAGTTTGTGACGCCAACAAACTCACAGGGATACATTTTGTACCAAACAAACCATATTATCTCTTTAGACCTTCTCATGACTCTGCCTTGTAGTCTACAGGTATTGGTCAATGTATCTGTTACACAACTCTTTCCATAATTGGTTTTTCAATGGTTCAATGGTTATTGAGTAGGTGTCTGATACAGGGTCTATTGGCTATTATCTATATCAAACAATCCTTAGTGTGAAGAGAGCTGATGTGTATATTTGTGTGTTCAGGTCTCTGAGACATGCTGTCCATTTGTTACAATACACTGATATAAAGCATAAAAGAGTGATTATATTATAAATAATATACAGCATTATAATAAAAGACAATGGTATGTTTTGCCACCACAACATGCATTACGTTACAGTGGTTGCCCACTAGTCCCTTGAGGGATGGGTTAAATGCAGAGGATCAGTTTAGCTACATCTGTATCTTTACCTTTACATCTGCATTCCTCATGGCGTCCTCTCAATATAGACTATAGGCCTATTGTACATAAAAGAGAGGCCACTTGCTCAATTTAGTCTTTTAGTTTATTGCATATTTAATTATTTTCATAAAGTTTAAGTTTATTTTATGTTCTTAATTTTTTAATAAGCTAGACTCTAGACAGTCTAGACAACACCCACATGCAAATTGTTTGCAGACTTAACTACATGCAAGCTATAAGAAAACAAACAAACCATACCAGAGTGCTGCAAAGAACTCAAATGTCAAGTTTGACTTTCACTAATAAGCATTTAATAATGAATTCAAATAATTTAAAATATGTCTACAGTTATACACATGTATGCAAGATTACAAGGTGCAGCAATGTATTTGCCTACACAACTAAAATAAATTAAAACACTTTTAGTATGCAGTACATACATGCAATGTACAAATGCACAATTTAACCAACAAAAAGAGGAATACTTACTGTAGCCTATTTGCTTCACTCCACCTACCAGAAACCCCAGATGCTACTCCCATTACTACTCTGCCACCTTACCAGTTTAGTCATTGTTAGATTCCACCTGCTACATTCACAAATGTAACATATTTCATAACATACTCGAAAAATCTAATAAAAAATGTACCTAACACATTTTCTAATCTATAAAAAAAACGTTTGTATTGACGCCCCGCTTGAGGGCAGTTCGTGTTTGATTTGTTCATTAAGCAACTTTAATTAGGACACAAGCCCACATAAGCTAGCCTGCTGTAACATAAGCAGACCCACAATGCACTTTGTGAATAGGGTCTGGACACGCTGCATTGGGGAGGATATGCAGTATTCTCATCCTAATGGGTGTAGACCCTTGGTTATATGTGAAACTTTTGGAACAAGACGTTCTCATTCCCAACTTGTCAAATATTGCAGTTTGCTCAATGGCCTTTCTTGTCAATTTTCAATGCGTTAGAAAGCCTTCGGCATTTTAGGATGAAGACTTCGGTCATTGACTGTTATGGCAGGGCTACGGAGTTACCACAGGTTTATTTTTTAGCTATATGGGAATGCGATCTCAGCGCAAGTATTTTGCTCCTGGTTGTAGATAAATAATCAATATTCAATCGAGACATGTTAAAATGTATTTACCTGGAATCATTCAATTAAATAGTTTCAGTTATATTTCGGTATAGGCCATGCTTAGCCTATGGTTTCAAGTAATTGCATTTCAACATATTGCTACAATTGTTTGTGTCCCTTCATCTAGCTCTAACACCATTTCGAAACAATACTTAGAAGCTACGTGGAGTTTGCATGCTCTCCTCGTCTCTGCGTGGGTGTTCTCCAGTTTCCCCCACTATCAGAAAACATGTCAGGTTCACTCTCTCCAGTCAGTGCCATCTGACCTGTGACACTGGCTTCTACCAGGAGTTGGTCCCCGGACGCTGCACAGTGGCTGCCCACTGCTCCCTTGAGGGATGGGTTAAATGGAGAGGATGAATTCCGCTACATGTATGCGTACAATAACACGCACGTGACAATAAAAGCACCTTTATCTTTAACCATTGCCATGGTGGCGATGAGAGAATCTGTATGCACACTTAGACACAGTAGTGGGTGAAATGAGCACAGGCGAACAACAAATGGTCCACAAAATATTCATGTTTGAAAATGCTTTAGGACTTTCAGGAGCAATAAGTGAGTGAGGGATGCTGCTATACTCATACTCCATATTTACGTTTTAATCCAAAAGGTAAATATACAATATCCTAAATGAAACCAATTCGATTTAGCAAATTGTAACAGCCAGCTTTGTAGACATGTTAGTATATTTTTGATAAACAATGGATGTTTTTTGGCGAAGAATATACTTGAACTTGAATATACTTGAATATATCTGGTTATTGTATGCAAACATTTTTTTGTAAACGTCAGCACGTCAGCTGAAGGTAAGGGCTACAGTTGAGGGCTTAAGAAAAGTTAAGTATAGCTTTAAAGGCATGGCAGGCAACTTTTCTAGTAAGGGACTAATATTGTTACACCCTGTCAGCTACAGTATCGGTAAATCAAATCCCCGAGAAAGCATTAATTTTCCCGTGGCTCAGTATTGAGGCTTTCAACATTTCCAGCACACCAGAATTACCCAATCAAATGCAATAAGATGTTCCCACCAGTCACAATCACGCATATGTACCCATTTTCTTCCCTGGGAATGTAGTATATTACACTGATGGAGAAATGTGGTTAATTTGTTGTTGAGCTATTCAAAATGTTTGTTGCATGCTTACCTTAACACGCCCCCCTCCTCTCCCTCACTGTCTCACGCTCTCAAATTCACTCGCTCACTCACATTAACTCACTCACTCACTCATACTAACTCACTCACTTTTTCATTTGGACTCCTGAGGGGTATGTGATTTGTTTAGTGTCTGCTGTGACAAGCAGATACAATGATATTTCCCATCAGTCTTTGGGCTAATTAAGGACAGCTCCATTAGCTGTCTGTCTGCTCAGATCTGCTTGGAGGCTCATACCGATCAATACTTAGACATTGAGTTTCTTAGAGTTGGTCATTTTGTCTCACATGGGAACAATCTCTCTCTCTGTCTCACACACACACAGACACACACACACACACACAGACCCATCAACAAATCATTCAATTTTTTTGTGCTGATTTATGAAAGGAAAGGGCATCCAAGGGCAGGACATTCTGTTTGTAATGGGTGGTTGTTATCTGTTTACCAAAAACATGGCAGTTCATACTTCTATGTAATTGCATTTACTTGTAAACAAAATACATGCAATTGCACCATGGGATTCTTGGATATAGGTTAAGTACTGTGAATATTATTTTATAGGTTATATAAACATAAAGGAATATACCTTAACATGGCATTATAGTAGATCCGGTTATATTACATGCAGAACTGAAATGTCATTACCTTTGTGTATGAAATCAAATAATTGGACTGGACAGAATTAATATTTTATAGCTTGAAAAGACATTTGAAGGATATAGCTGCCATATTTGCCTGTTTGTATGTACTCGTAATGTATAACGACTGAATCTCAACACACAGTACAATAAATCCGGCAAAACCTTATTATCTTAAGATGACATTAGGGCTGGGCGATATATCAATATTTAATCTATATTGGTATATTTTCAAAAGAGATATAAAATTAGACAATATCGTTTATATAAAGTTATATTCGCACCTTTTTTCAGACAATGAGAGAGCATATACTAAGTCACATGCTCAATTTCCGATTCTGACAAACAGATACAGGTAGCCAGCTAGTATTACAAGGTACCCTGTAATCAAAAACAAATGTGGATTAAAATGAGTAAACTGTCATTATAGCTTCAATATTCACAATTTAGCTGCTATGGATTTCACCATGTAGAAGTTGCTAGAATAAATAAATAAAAATTCACATTCACTCATTCACTCAACATTTAACCTACTTCATACAAAATACATATATATATTGTATATTGGTATTCAACCTAAATATATCGGGATATTATTTTTGGTCCGTATCGCCCAGCCCTAGGTGACATGACTACATTCCATCCGCATAGAGCCGATATGTTCTGTAAACGCCACCACCATATAATCTCTCTGAGATGTGGCTCCTTTATGATGTCTTCAAGGGAATGACTGGAAATCTCTTCCTTGTTCCTGAGTGCTTGTGGCCTGTGGCCTGGAGAGAGAGAGAGTAGGAGAGAGAGAGAGAGAGAGAGAGAGAGAGAGAGAGAGAGTAGAGAGAGAGTGAGAGTAGAGAGAGAGAGACAGAGAGAGAGAGAGAGAGAGAGAGAGAGGAAGAGAGAGAGGGGTAAAGAGAGATAGAGAGAGAGAGAGCGGGAGAAGGAGAGAAAGAAGTGCAGCTGGGGATAATACACCTACCATTGTGATGTTAGCGAGAGAGAGTTAGGCGGCTCTTCCTCCAGCCTTTGTGACGTAAGGCAGAATCTGGCTGTTCCCACAGTCTTGGCAAATCCTCTCCTCCCAAAGCCTTCTCTCGCTGTTTCTGTTGTCCTGCCAACGGTGAGTGAAAGCGCAGAAGTGCATTGTGGTCCGGTCATGCATGAGTAACAAGAGGCCCCTCTGAATCTCCTCTGCTTGTGTGTGTGTGTGTGTGTGCGTGCACGCGTAAGTGTGTGTTTCTGTATTTTCTAGTTTTGCTGACCTTTAGAAATCTGGTAATTATGCAGTGGCCCTAAGTACCCCTTAGCTCCTCAGCTATCTCTCTCTCTCACACAAACACACACACACATACACCCACGAACACACGCACATGCACGCACACATGCACACATGCACAGATACGAACACACACACACACCCACGGACACACGCACATGCACGCACACATGCACACATGCACAGATACGAACACACACACGCACACGCCCGCACACACACACACACGCACACGCCCGCACACACACACGCGCACACACACACACACACACACGCACACACACACACGCGCGCACAGATACACACACACACCCACAGACACACGCACACACACACACACACACACACACACACGCGCGCACAGATACACACACACAGACGCGAGCACACGTGCGCGCACACACAAGGCAGCACACACTTCTATAGACATGCTGAATCTCTCAACACACACACACTTTACCTCTACACTCCTCTATTGCTGCATTCACAAACCCACAACACACAGGCTCTTCATCCATCTGCAGCCCTTTAACAGTAAATGCACATTATCAATTCCTGTTTCATACTGACTAACAGCTTGCAGCAAAACCCCCCTTTCATTGTGGGGCGAGCTGAGCCAAGGCAAACTCGTCTCTGACTGTTGAAATCAATGCATCATTTTGCCTGGACCCGGTGACCGTTCAAATCCAGCATTGTGAAGATTACGGTGATGCATTAGTCCAATCTGTGGCTATCTAGCACAGCAGAACACGTGTCGTGTTATCATGCCTGCTGACTCGAGGTTTTATCATGCCTGCGTCTGCGCTGTGTATCTTGGACCTGCCTCGAATGCTTATGAGGGTTTGGTTTTCAAAACAGTATTGTCAGGCCAAAAGCCCATTGTCTTCGGTGTCATATGCTACTTGGATAGCCTGTAACTGACTAACTTATTCTACAATTATAACTCTGTATATTAGCTAGACAGACAGATATTTTTGTTGCACCTTCACATTTGACTATAAGAAACCTTTTTTGAGATGAACATTCAGATGCAGGAAGGGGCTTGTGCTCTGGTTGGTTTAGATCAATCAGGTTGCCCGGCAGTTATGTTTCTAAGCAGGTGAAAATTCCGGCAGTGCAATCGTGTAGTTTTCGGTTTTACAGTGAAATAAAGAGAATTGTCTCCTGCTTCCTGCAAATAGCAGAACGTTGAACAGAAATGGTTTGTTTCCTAAATCCTTTTCTCCTTTCAGCCAGTCGGTGCAGGGTGCACAACTGCACTGCACAAGTCCATTACTGTCATAAGAGATTACTTTGGCAGAAACGGACCAAGCTGTACTCAAAGACATTGGGGCGTTTTTGAGATGAGCTGATCCACTTTTTTCTTGCGTGGGTACCTACATGTTAGTGTGTGGGCATGCATGCGAAAACTCTTCTGTGGGCGACGCTTCCACTAAGCATGGCTGCTGCATAGTTTATGAACATAAAGCACGTGTGTGCATTCTACAGTGAGAATGATTAGGAAAGATAATAACAAAGTGTGTTTGCCACTGATTAAGGCACATGTGTGCACATATTATATGCCCACGCTATACACAAATGGACGCACACACAAACGCACACACCGGCACGAACACGCGCACACGCACGCACGCATGCACACAAACAAACACAAATGCCTTAGTCACAGTCACGTTGCATCAGATGTAATCTGACACACAGACACACACACACACACACACACACGCACACACAGACACTCACACACAAGCCACACCAAGGTCATGTGAAACTAATTCAGTATGCTGAGGTAGCTAGCTAAACTTCCCGCTCTCACAGCTGATATTATTTGTGAGCATGACGCGTGTGTGGTTTGCCTGTGCTAAGACGTGCTTTCCCCATTTTCCCTTGCCACAGGCCCTGTCGTGGTTTTGCGGTTTCAGTCTAGCATTGTTTGCATTCCTTTTAGTCACATTGTATTTCTGTTGAGCCTGAAATGCAGCGTAACGTAGCCCACGGCTCTGCATAGTGCAGAGCAACAGAACACCAGCGCACATAATTTGTTGCTGTACCTTTGTTTATGTTAGAGTACACGTGTGTGTGTGTGTGTGTGTGTGTGTGTGTGTGTAAATGTCTCTGTTCGCTGAAAACCCCACTGTTTAATAAATGATTCAGCTCTCGCAGAAATCGTGACAATCGCTTCATCACTCCTGTGACATGGTGCCTTCTCTTCTGCTTGGGATTATTTGCTTATGTGAGCCCGTTGATGGGAAAACAGTTGGCTGACTGTTAAGTAATACCCGGTAGGGACCGAGACAGAAGCTTGAGAGGCCTTGCGGTCGCTGTTTTTCCCAGCCTCTCAGTATGTGGCCGGTCACGCCGGCTCAGAATGGCTGTGCAGGGTCAACGCTGGCCCCCCTGATGGGCTGATGAGTCGAGTGGCTGTCTGTCTGAGAGGGGCCAGGCCTATTAAACGATCAGAGGCTCCGCTCCCTTGATGCGGCTTTAGCTGAGATGGCTCATTTGGATACATGTGTGTGTGTGTGTGTGTCTGTGTTTATTCCACTTGTCATAAACACACTCGGCAGCGATGCCGTGAAGATACAGAGAGCAACAACAACACTCTGTGGATCGTCCCTTCAAAAATATCGATGTGCACATTTGTGTGTGTGTGTGTGTGCGTGTGCGTGACTCATTGACGGGAAGAGAGAGATAGAGTGGGCGCACAGGAGTATACTGTGTGTGTGTGTGTGTGGGCTTAGCCCATGGGGTGTTGTGCTGCGTCTAGTGCAGCGGCGCATGAGCTAGATTTATTCCTGCGGAGCCATTCCTGCACAGCCGGCGAGGAAGTGAGAATGTCTGCCTGCATGCTGAGAGGCTGAGAGAAACACAGAATCCAAACCCTCCAAGCCCGTGTCTCTGTCACCACCGGCCATTATTAGACCATTCACCGACTGTTTAACATGCTCTAGTATGCAAGCAGTGCGTTCGTGGCGCGCGCGCGCACACACACACACACAGACACACACACACACACACACACGCACACACACGCTCTTGCAGGCAGGCGCACATCTTATTTTTAGCCGACGGCTAGCTCCTTGTTGTTAAGGTCGCTCACCAGTACGGTAGCCATTCCCTGCCAGTGAAAAGCCTCGCCTTCATCAGTACCCCTCTTGTAGGATGGAACCCACAGCGATTACTGCCTCCGGTGATTCACGTTTTTAGTGCTGTTAGGGCCGACATCTGCATCCTGTCCAGTGGAAATGTTGACGTCAGGGTTGTTAATACATTTTTTGGAAAAAATAAGTAATCACAAAGAGCTCTTAGTGCCGTATAGAACACGGTTGTTTTGAATCCATTTTTACCCAAGGGGCTTAATAACTCCTGATGGGTGTATTTATGTATATATCAAACCTAATGCCCACTGCTTTACTTGGCAGGAGATAGACTCTCATGGCAAACATAGTTTTTTGTGACACTTGTGACGCTGTTGTCAACAATACCACACGCCCCGCCAACCTTCCCAGTATCTACAGCAAGGACCTGTGTGTTTAAATATGGCTGCTCGGCTGCCATGGAAGAGCTTCTGCTGGTATCTACTGCACTCTGTTTTCTCTTTCAGTCCACCAAACGTCCTCCAAATAGCTTTTAACTCTGTCTGCATCTCTCTATAGACCTCTCTCTCTCTCATTCAGTTTTTTCTCTCTCTCTCCTTATTTCTGGCCCTCTAGTTTTCTCTCTCTCTCTCGCTCTCTCTCTCTCTGTCCTTCTCATACAGTATATATAAAGCGTGTATATTTTCCTTAAATGTTTTTCCACTTTCATTTGCTTTTGCCTACTTTGTGGTTTTAGACCATTTCTCGCACTTTGCAGAGAGGCTGTACCAGATTTAATTATAAAAACTTGCACAATAACACTGTCTAATGCCAGAGCGGCCATTGTAGTGTTGTTGTGTGTGTTTGTGTGCTGTTGATAAACACACATTTGAGTGTGTGTGTGAATTTGTTTGTGTGTGCCTCAAGTACCCAGTTCTCGCCTCAATATATTAATTAGGAATTAATGAATTGTGTTGAATCATATACGCTTCATATAAGGATCATATAAGGATTTTGCTTTCATCAGAAAGCCTACAGACGTATAGAGTGTGTGGCGTGTATGTGCATGCATTCAGGGTTTCATTAATCAAGTGGAGTATTATTGTTTTCAGCATCTCAACCAAGTCTAGGCATTACCATTTTAATGACATTACTCTCCTATTAATCTGCTCAGCACACAGCCACTACAGCAACTTATACAACTATCAGAGTACTCTGATAAAAAACAAGGCCGTAAAGAGAGGGGGAGCAGTAATTAAAAAGCTGCTCTAATGAAAGAAAACTCATAAACAAGAAATGGGGGTAAGCTAATGGAAATACTGCAACGGATGCATTAGGGGCTGGCACAAACAAGCTTCATGAGAAAAAGGAGACAATAAGAGTCTTTTGCAATGTAGAATCACACAATATCGCTTCTAGCTATTGCTGTCCCCATCTCTGTTCTTCTTTCCCCTCCGTGGGGGGCTCACTGCATACAATATACAATAAATACATGTTAGAGATTAGAATGAGCTGATTTGGGTCATCTATCACTGTCCAAATGGCATTTGATGGCATTTTAATCCTCCAGTTGGCTGTAAAAATGCAGTATTTGTTGTTGGTTGTTTGTGCGTATGGTATAAAATGAAGATACAATTAGAATTCTCCCTGGAAAAAATATGAAGTATGTTAAAATCAGAACTAAGTTGTTGATATTGTTTTCCTTTCAATCTTGCATGGATGAGGCAGAGAATGACATGTCAGATGGATTGTTAGTCACAAATCCATCTGGGGAGCCGTCCATCAAAACCGTTTGAAAAGGGCAGGCACTTAAACCATCTGTTTGTTTCCACTATCGGCACACCTTAACCACGCCCATATAGCTATCAACACGATGCTGATTGGTACAGCTACTCTGACACATTCACAATTATTTCTAGGCTATCCAGATCAGGATAGTCCCGTGAGTCTAGGAGAATGGAACGACTGTAAAATCCATAGCAAATGCATCCTTTTGTAATCTGGAAGATGTATACGTTCAGTATACTTTAACAGTATTTGATATACATGTACAATGTAAAAATGCATATAAGCACATTTTTAAGCCTTTTAAGGCACACATTTAAGCCTGTGAAAATGTATTTGTTAATAAACCAAACTAAATATGAGGTATGATTTTTAACATGCTTGTCATGTAACCCATATGTGAATGCTTTAGTCTATTTTGTTTGATTTAGCTTTGTGCCTTATGTGGCCTGCATTTACATTTTTTTTCTTTCAGTTTCAGATGGTTTGAAAACAAAGCACATATTTAGTAATGGGCAGAGCAAAAAGTCTGCATATAACAGACTGGTTCTATTTCTTTCTTTTTAAACTACTGGATGTTTTCTTTTTCCAAATGTAATCACAAACTGCTGGGAAGTTCACGACATAGCTCCATTCTCGTCTCACATTGTTATAACCCACATCTTCCGGCAATTTTACATTCCATGACAACCCCAATTACAGTTAACTCCCCAGCCTTTATCTAACATACATAGATAAAGACGAGACAATAGAGAAATATGCTGTACTCAAGCAAACACAAATTCCCTCAAGGTTTAAGTGTAATCTCCAGAACAGACTGAATCCTAATCCTTTTCAACAATAGGTTAGTAGTACCTGTCAAATAAAGTGTGATAGCAAGGATGTGGATATCTTTTTGATAAAAGTAATCTTGTGACGTTCTTATGATAATGAAGTTGTTATGTTACTTATGCATACAGTATTCACATACTCTAAAGTCGGCTGCACTGTGTGAACATCCTGAAATACACATACAATGTACAGGACAAAGGCTACATTTTCTATCTAATGTTATATTGATAGATTTGAGACAAATGTTTAAAGGAATTTTGTTAGTCCAATTCCTATAATTTTATTTCCAGAAGCATTACTGTAGTTCTTTTTAATATGGTGCTTTTTAATACAATACATATTTAGCTTGTAATTTTCTCTATTCACACAGCAGCTACATACAGGTACATTTACCTCTTGCACTTGATCATACACTCCATGGTAATGCTGGCATAGTTACAGTAGAATAGCCTGGACAGTCCAGCAGATGGCGATAGCTAATGCAACACTTCATGGATGCTGCCAAACCACATAAACAAATAGAACTTTTCAGGAGACTTCGATGTGCATCTTACTTTTGAGCTTGCTTAGCTCAATTTGCATTTCTAAATAAAATATACAGCATGCAGCACATAATACACTTTATATGCATCCTACTCAGTTGACAGCAGGAAGCTATTTATAGTGTACATTTGTGCGGAAGCCATGCTACAGTATAAGGTGTACATTAATATGCTATTTTACAAATATACAGTATATAAATGTTTTAGCTTAATATTAACCAAGCATAATATAGCTTAATATGAACCAAGCATAATATTAGGACTTTCAATAGATAAAAAATAAATAAATAAAATGAATTACAAGCTTTATGATTAATTAATCTAAATTAATCTAATCACATACATTAATATTTGCCTTAATGCCAATAAGGCAATGGCAGTTCTGTACTGCACTGACATATTGGCCTTATCTACAGAGTGGCATTAGAACAATGTGATCTAGACTAAATCAGGTCTCCAAAAGTAGTGTCCAGCCTCTTGGGATAGTTTTGACAGTGTCATCTGACAACAATAGTTTTGACCAAATGTCCGTGTCGCGTTCTCACCTGCGCTGTGTGAACTCTCCCAACCCAACCTGCATGATTCTCCGCAGTAACATTACAGACCATTCTACACTATGCGAAGGAGCGAATAAAACCTTTGATTGCTTTGCATGTTGTGCGAAAAAAAATAAAAAAATAACCTTCGTTTCACACCTGTGATGTAAATGTATGGCTTGAATTTCCCACATAACGGACAATCCTATATTTTCAGCCCCATCGCGAGACCCCTCATATTACAACAGGAACGGCTAACAACCAGAGTGCGCCGCCAACAAGCTAGCTGATGAGAGCATGGCTGTCGATCGTGAGGCTCACCAGGCGTCTGGGGGGAAGGGGGGGGGGGGTGATGCCAGACTGGGTCGAGGGACGTCAGGGCGAGAAGACAGGGAGAGGTGAATGGCCTGTGTGTTATGGAGACAACCAGGGAGTGTGCGTCATGTGTCATGGAGAAGGCAGAGCCTCCGTCTGTGAACAAACCTTGTTACTGAGAATGTCCACCTCCCATTTGTGTTAATGTAAACACAAATGCAGACAGGACATTCTGGAGAGGCTTATTAACCCAGGAAGGCCACATCACATCCACACACACGTCCACACTCCCTCTCCCTACCTCTCTCTCGTTTCTCCCACAGCCGTTTACGCTATATTCTTTCTCAGAATAGATAATTTGCGTAAATGTTTCTCCGCATCTTTCTGAATGCGACCGCCAAATCATTCCCTCCAGGAACAGGTCGTATTGGCCTTCTATGCAGTGGGAAGATCCATTTCCCTATGGTAATCCCAACCATCTATTCCTGTCACACATTGGCCCATGGCATTAGAATGGATTTAAATTGCAGTATATGTGTGTGTGAATGCCTATAATATGAATATGAACCGACTGTGGGACTCTCTCATTACTGTCTTGTCTGTAGTGTGCGTGTGTTTATGTTTGTGGCTGTGGTTGCACGTCCATGCGTTCGTGCTTGCAGGGAATAAACAGCCTTTTTGATACCTGCAGATATGTACATCTACATTCTACATTTACAATGGCGGTCGGCGGAAGAGACACTTATAGTTCGTCATGGCGCCATTGTGAAATGAACTCAAAGAGAACAGGGCTCATTGTCGTCAGTAATCCATCTATTTCTATTGCAATGGCAAGACTAAGTGTATGAGATGCACACACAAAAGCGGGTCCATTACCATCGTCATCTTGCATTTGCAGGGACACAGGCCTGCGTTAGTCATGTTGCTTTTCAGCTTCTGGCTGTTGGTTTAGTCACCGCAGAGTCTCACGTGCCGCCCTGTTTCACTCGCCGCTCTGTTAGTCTAGAAGTGGCGCGTCGCACCGCAACGCTCACGACCATTTAAAAGCCTCGGCTGGGATTGTTTCCCATGGCAACCCCAACCAGGGTCAACGTGTCATGCTATTACACTGGCTAAGTGTGCTACTGTATGCAAATGTGAGGCTGAACCGGCCGTCGCGCATTAGCATTGTTGTGCATTAGCATATAGCTTCCAAGTTTTCCTGCAGGAAAAGTGTCCAAGATAGGACAATAAGTGCAGAAGGAGAAAGGTACGATGAAATAAATGCACTTCTGGGAGGAGGAGGAGGAGGCAGGAGAATAAAATATATTTATCAAATGGAAGGGGCATTTTTGCTGAAGGTAAACTGTCAGATTTTCTAGTATAGTGGAAGGGGACATGTTCAATTCATTGAAACGGGCGCTCCGTTAAATGGGCTGTTTCTTTCGGCGTGGAAGATTGCCAGGGTTTCCCCTGGTTCATTGTTCTAAGAGACAAGCCCCACTAACCAGAGCAGAAACACAAACTGCTGACTACTCTCGTCCAGCGCACACTGTCAAAAGAGGAACACACAAAACACAAAAGAGGCCGCCCCTCACATGAACTTGTGTTCATGTATAACATTTGCCTTGTCTCCAATCATCCCCCTGCTAAAAAAACAATCTTTTTTCCTAGACGACTTCAAGCCACCTGCCTCGAACGTGAAACACCAACCTGTTTTCAGTTTCCCCCCTCTGTCCTAGTAGTTCCACTCATTTGTCTTTGTTGCAGACTCGTTCTTTCTTTGCGTCTCTGACATGTTTTCTGTCTTGCCGTTGTGACAGCAGCATGTGGCGGGAAGAAAAAGTCCACTTTACTTTTCCAGCCCATTTATCTTAAAATGTATTCTGAATGTAAGTTTGATAATTAAAAATGTATCACAAAGAAAGGCAGAAACAAAGGAGAGAAAGACGGGTTTACGGACTCGGCTGTAAAAAATTAAATTTCCTTAACTGCACACTTAACTGAAATGGAGAGTACAGACCAGGCAGTCCAGTTATACAGTGGTATGTGCCAGGACTGTATGCGCTCTCTCTCTCTCTCTCTCTCTCTCTCTCTCTCTCTCTCTCTCTCTCTCTCTCTCTCTCTCTCTCTCTCTCTCTCCTTCCACCTCCTACTGGTTTTCACTTTATCGCTTTAGCACACCTCACCTTTTTTTGTGTCCTTGTGCCACAATGGCTCTCTGCTGCTGCTCGTCTCTCTTTGTTCTCCCTTTCTCTCTGTTTATTAAAATATATTTTTTGGTGCTAAGAGCTGAAAATGCTTCCCACTGTGAAAGATTATGTCATAGTCTCTGTCACACAGACACACACGCACATGCACCGCGCACACACAGGGCAGAGCGGAGTAGTACAGTCGATGAGGCAGATGTTTAACGTCTAGTCTCGGAAAAACGACACTAGAAATATATGATTATGCGTGTTTCTTTTTTTGCCCAGATTAATATCAGCAATAGGAGCAATGTGTGGAGGCACTTATTCCTCACCCCACCCCCCCCCCCCCCCCCCCACTGACATATCCAGGGCATAAGCAGAGGGAAGACATTGAAAATAGAAACAAAGGTGTCTAAGCCAATCTGGTTTGAAATGTTTGACTTTTCACCTTGTCTTACTGAAACAACACAACAGAGGATGAAGCCAAAACCTGAGAGGAGATGAGGAGCAGTATTGCTGGATCAGGCAGCGTTAGCCTGGGCATCGGTCTCACATCCTTACAATATCATTTTCTGTACGGAAGGGCACAGATTCAGCTTGCAGTTGTTTCTGCTTCTGCAGAAGATATAGATAGTTTATCTTGAGCAGATATATACATGCAGTGTGGATATATGGAGCTGGAGAGGTTCTGTGTATTATTTCACTTGGTGTGTGTGTGTGTGTGTGTGTGTGTGTGTGTGTGTGTGTGTGTGTGTGTGTGATATCCATATACAGCAATGTGCTGATATTTTTTTCGGTAGCTTCATCTGTTAGTGCGGTTATCAGCTAGTTATGCCTGATGGATTGCAATACTGTCCTCCCACTATCAGAAAGTAATGGCTTGGCCTGGTTGAGTTCAGACTGCAATTATTTTTACCATAACACAAACACTAACCTTAACATAGCCACGGTGACCATATAGACCATAGTTAATTCTTTACGTAGAAGTGCAGTTTGAATCTACATGGGTAAACCTATTTAAGATAACATATTTACTTTTATTTATGGATTAAAACATTGTTTGGTGCTCCTTTAGCACTGAAAATGGTGGAAACGGAAAAGGGACAGCTACTGAAACATGAAAGATTTCCTGAAGCGCTACGATTATCTTATAATGCACTTACTGTAAGTACCACGTTATTTTATCGGCACGTTTCCTGAAAGCATCATTGTTTACGTGCCACGTTAAATTAATTGTAGATTAATGAAGTCCATCGTAACAAGACCTTTGCTGTTTTTGTACAACAGCGCCTCCCAGGCTAAAATCAACAGCAAATGAAGATGCAAATAAATTATGGCTAAAAGCTATTGCTAATTTATTTACACCACGGAAAATGGACATCTGCATGAACTTCATTGTTAAACATGCAAAACTACAGAGCAGGCATGAGCTATAATCACTAATTATTATTAGATATTATGAGGTGAGGTGCAGGTACAATGAGATGGCCAAGAATGTGCGAAACAATTATGTGCATTATGAGAAAATGTTGAAGCCGTTTTCTTTTCAACTCACTGAGCAAACGAAACATTGTAGCACATATCAGTTTCCCCACCCTCTTCCCCAGAATGCCTTAATTTCTGTGTTTGATTTGTGCTGAATTTAAGTAGTACATTTGTGTTTCACTTTACTGTTGGCCCTATTAATGTATCGGTGAACAGCAAATATTTTAACGACATACAGCAATTGTAATATTGGACACCATTACAGAAAGTTCCATACTGAAAGACGTCACTATATATTCCCATTCCAGGTTGGTTTATACTGCTGATTTTAATGTCAGTGTTATTTATGTTTTTCATACAAGCACTTGCCACTATTTGCCATATTTGTGCCTTTTATTTTTGGATGTATTAGAAGAAAATGTATAGGCATTTTAGTAAATACTAACACAAGCATATTTGGATATTTTATTACCATCTTAAAATAGCATATAGGCCTATAGGCTAACATGACAAAAAGCCATTTTGGGGATTTATTTTATATTACGTTGATATTTACGTTATTCTAGCCTACAGAGGCTAGTATAATGGAAATAATTACATAATATTCAGTTATGCTATCAGTCTCAATGAGTGAACAACAACTAATCAACATGGATTTACATTCTCCAAATTCATTTCATAGTATACTACCTTGGACAGCTCCCGTAACGCGCAGTTAAAGATTAACTTTATTAACGAGCAAGTTACATGCTGCTTCGGGCAACAGGCGTGAGTCTGTCGTAGCTAACAGACTCTTAAGGCAACGTGCAATGTTTAACCATCTTAAGTGTGTCGCTATCGGGAAACAGGGCCCAGATTGCTTTATATGTATATTTGGATATTTATTTGGCTAATAATAAGCATGTGGAAAAAAGTTGTAAGATAGAAATGATTAGGAACAGCATTTGAAAATTGTATTACCATCTGTTGCATTTACAAACATATGCTGTCTCCATGAGCTTTATTACATTAGTTAACCTATACAGAAATGATTAATTAGCCTATTTATAACATGCATTGTATCAGGAACATTTAAATTACATGTTCACATCAATACTTTATTACTGTAGCAGATAATAAAGGACACACTACTTCAGTTAATGATTTACCCAGAAACTACAGTAATCTGGATTTAATACCTTTCTACTAATTAGAACACATACTTAGTTCCCTTCTTGCAAATTTAAGTCACATCTAAAATATGCTTTGTTAAGCTATAAACACAAATGCTTCATATCAAACTTTTTTGTGTTAGGTGAAATGGAGGACAGTAACTTAATAGAAGTAAGTAAATTTGAGTCATGGCACCCTAAAATGAGATGTAAACACTAAAACAAAAATAGTAGGACTGCATGGTGATGATCGTGAGTCACAACAATTGTGACAATGGTATCATTACTATTTGAAGCATTGCAGTGAAGTAAGAGGAGCAATATTACTTTATTTTTTAATATGTGATGCTTGCTGTTTCATTTAAACTTGGCGGTGGTAATAATTGGCAGATAGTTGACAACTGCTCACCAGAGCATGCATGGTCATATCCATGTTTAAGCTTGTTTAAGATATTTTAAAATGTTTATTCAGTTTACCGTGCGTAAACCGCATCAATGCCTATAATGCCTACACAAATAAGGTATAGAACCTTTTGTTGAATCAATTGTGTTTCTATACGTATTTCTATATGCTTTATAAAATATTGTACAAGCTTTTTATTCTACTAGTTCAAGCAAGTCACTGGTTCTGCAAATGCATTGTGGCAATAGCCTACAACAATGCACTTCTAATACAGTAAATAGAACATGTACTTTTGAATACTTGATATTTTTCTGAAAGCAAGTGTTTCATTTAAATTTTCTTTTAACAAACTTGGCGCAAATTGGATTTAGGGCATGTCCAAATCCACGTTTGCTATTTTAACGGTCAGTGCGCCAGGCGCATGGTTAGAAAGGGTTAACTTACTCTCTTCATTATGCATGGTTGTGTTTTAGGCATAACATACAATAAACCAATCCTAGTATCATCTCCCATTCCTTTAAAAAATCCAGGCACGCTTGCATCATAAGCGGATTGATAATATTCCGATGAAGTTGTGAAAGTGCTGCATATTTACTTATTGTATGAATACTGTATATTTGTTTGTGTGTATGCACGTGTGCGTGACAGTGTTTTTGGGAGAATCCATTTCAGTAATATCATATGACGCGCCACATATTCTGGCAGGGCTATGTCCCCACCCACAGACTTGATGTTGTGAGAGAAAAGATAATTATTTCACCTTTCACTTGAAATTCATTATTGGTGGGGGAGAGAGACGCGTAAATGACAGGTAATTGCTTTTCCGAGTCAACCCAGATTCTCACTCCAATGTGCCAGAGAGAGATGGAGGGGGGAGAGAGAGAGAGAGAGAGAGAGAGAGAGCGAGAGAGAGAGAGAGAGAGAGAAAGGTGGGGAGCGAAGGGCTAATTTCCATAATGAAAAGGTAATAATTTGTGGTGTTAGTGTTGCTTTCAGGCTGGCGTGAGTGTGCATGTGTGTGTGTGTGTTGTGCGTTGCTCTAGGTCATTGTCTGGTACCAAGTTATTTCCCACACCACATTCCGTCTTTCCTCTCCTCCTGCCAATCGCATTGCATTTTCTCACTTTAACACCCCCCCCCCTCCACCCGTAACTTCTCCCGCTCCTTTTACCTCCTGCGTCTCTTCTTTGTTCACCTCCCCGTCCCTCGGCTTGGCCTCCAGGCCCACGCCATGACAATGAATATCCAAATGAATGACAGCCACTCACGGTGTCCCACCAGGACTGCTGAGTAGCACCGCTGTCGCCGGCGCTAACAGTGTCGTTCTACCGTCCCCCTCGATCTAATCCAGTGGTGTCTACAGTATACCCCATCACACACACACACACACACAGGCCGATACACATTCCCTCCACCCAGCTACATGAATGATTTAGGCCCATGCACATTGACTATCTGCCACCTGTCTTGGGCCGGGCTCAGGAACCACCTAGCGGCTGCTGGCCCTGCATGCTAATGCTGGCTGAATAGGGACTTGCATGTTAACATGGCCTGGGACGCTGGGTTAGCAGATGAGGTGACAGGGAGCTGCCACTGCAGACCAATCCACTGCCAGCGGTTATGGGGCTGCAGTTGTGTGCACAGGGATGCCCATGCTTATACAGTGTATGATTGCACACCTCCTGTTGTTTGTGGACCTTTTAAGGTGTTATTATTTGCATATTGATGTATGTTGTCTTTAGTGCCCTAACCTAACCCAGTTATCTACCATAATGATAGACAATACAGTGTTTAAAAACACCTTAAAGCTTAATAGTCTTTATAATACTGTTAAGGGTTACTAAGGGTTTTTTAGCCTAAAAGTTACATTGTTAAAAATGAATGCTGACTAGAATGCTACAAACTAAAATGATGCGGCCAAATGAAACTATAATTTAAAGCTGACCTTTAATCAAATCCCGAATATCTCTTGTCAAATGTGTAGAACTGTATCTCACACCGGCTTAGTGATACTGTGGTAGTTGGACTATGCACAGTTTGCACAACTCGACATCAGGTGATCCAAAAGTTGTTGGTTTGATGTGTTAAGGTGTCCCTGAGCAAGACAACTAACCCTAACTGCTCCCGGCGGTTGGACGGCGCACACGGATATACAGATGAGACACCTTGCTGATCGATCCCATTGCCCTTAGCAGAATGTGACTCGAGGCTACTGTCCTTCATCTGATGCTCCAGACATACTAATACACAGACACCAACTTGAGCATGAATGTATAGGACCATATATCACTGTGATGGCAGAGGTCACTGCCTTTGAAAGTAAAATATATAGCCAGTAATATCCAATACTGTTGCAATGCAGCCATTGAATGCCTGTTTAAAATGGGGGTCGGTTTTTCTCAAAAGTCTAACTTTTAAAAAATTTATTTATTTATTTTCTAAGGCTATGGTCTATGGGCTCAGAGCTCTAATGCCATGCTAAGCCATCAGTGCTGTCAGGAACAGGCTATGGGACATTGCTTCAACTGAAAACATCTAGGAACAGGGTTCTTTGTTCCACTCGTCAGCTGTGAGTCAGAAGCAGAAATAGAAGTCACATGTTGTGAGGACACTGGGTTTGTGCCTGCTGTGCATTTCACCTTGTTGAAGGGAAGTGTTCTGAAATCTGAATAGCCATTCTGAGGGCAATGCCAGCAGGTGGCATCAGACAGACTACCGTTTGCACTGAAACTCTTAACTCTTGTGAAAAACTTTAACCTGACACCTTCTTCATGTCAGTAGCAGAGCATGACAAATATCATGAATCATCCTATAGTAAATTGATTATTAATATTTCTGAGAGGACTAATTTCATCTTTATAACACCGTCCACCTTATTTGATGGTACTAGAATGGTCAAAGCAAGATCTTTGTGCTTGCTTTATAGGATGGTTGTAGATGCTCGAGCGATACAGTATGTAATAGTTAGGAATGCACCAGTTATAAAAGTCTGGGCCGATGCTGATGTTGATAACTACAGTTTGGCAATTGTTGTCAGTCAAATCGCAAATAACCAGGGTTGGGAAGTAAACTTGTAACTGATTACAAAAAACCCCAGTAACTGTACCCTATTACAGTTACCAGTTAAAATAGTGGAATTAGATTACAGTTTATTTTTTATCTTCATTAGATGCTTACTTCTAGAACTTTCAAAGTTAATAGGGGTTTGCAGAAGAAAAATGCATACCAATCGTCAGTTCTCTTATAACCCTTTCATTAATACCAATCAATAATTGAAGGAAAGTCTTATTTTTATCTGATATCCTGAGCAACATACGGTCACAACAATAGAAAGATTTGGCGTGACAACGCAGTACTGTAAATGGCTTTGTTTGGATAGCATATAAAAGAACAGTTCATCACAAAACTTGCACTGTGCTCAACATTTACACTGATATTTTTACATTTGATATGTTAGTGCTCGGTCAGTTGTTGTGCGGTCATCGTTGGCGAACTCAAACCTTACCAGTACAACTTCTGTAGCATTTCCAAAGCCTCGTTAGCATTTGTCTTGCTTCATCTGCTTGCCATCGTGCCGTTTAGTCAATGCTGGAGCCTACTACTTGTAACATATGATCGCTGTCAGATGTGCTGCTGATAATGCATGTGTAGCCCGAAATACTAGGAAGGAATATAGATATTCTTCAAATGTATATTTGTATTGAAAACAGTTTGAGGGTTATTATCACACTAAAAATGTTTCGATTGTGTCACATGTGGCCATCCAGCCGCAGGCATGCGCTCATCACTTTTTCTTCTGCGGAGGAGAGTGAGAACACTTGGACCTGTGTGTATCCAAATTCAACTATGCTAATCATATAGTGATAGAAGGCGCTATAATGGCAAAACACAGAAAAAAGGATCTAAATGTTGATATTCTGACAACATAACCATGCCCTCTATGAAACACATAGAAAATGTATGGTAAGGGCAGAACTGAGGCATATAAAGGACACTGACTTGTTTATAAAATAATTTACAATTTAAAAACACAAGGTTCAGTGAATTGGCAAATTGTGGTTCTTGAGGAAGGGTACTTTTCCAGTGGATCATATATTTTTTGACATGGACCTAATTTCCTTGTCTTTTCTACCCAGACTATTTAGCTCTGACAAAAATCTCATCAGTTGTGTTGTCATAGTGGCATATTTAATCCAGTTGACTGGGCAATATGCTAGTCAGCTGTCTACAAGGGAAGCACTATAAGAGACAGAAAGGTCTGTTAGAAAACAGTGAAACTATTCTGCAATGATGCATACACAGTAAATAGGTATATTGATTAATTAAAAAAAAGCATTAGTGTCTAATACAGTTTTAAAGCAAGTGTGTGCTTGCATCCCTTGGGTGTACACAGGTGCAACTACCAAGAATATCAACATTCTTTATCAATCTGTAATCTTTTTTTTGTGTATGTACAGTACGTGTGTTGCCAGTATAGGCATGGTGGGAAAGAGATACATTGAAAATCATCCTGTGTGTTTGGTCACTTTCTCCCCATTCATTTTGTTTCCAACTCAAATGAGGTCAAAACTGCCACATTTTGTCCTTTTAACAGAATAGCTACAGCGACCATGTATAAAACTACGTATGTACTGTGCATATATATACTTTTTGATGTTGTTGTCGTTGTTGTTGTTGTTGCTGCTGGGCAATCGATGCCGCAAGTTTGCGGTCTGCACACAACTATGTAACAAGATTAAGCCGGCTGGATAGCGTATCTCTTCGCGCTCTCAATCCCACTGGCGATGTGAGTGCGTCAAGCTCTGGAGGCTGTCGGTGGGTGGGCGACATATTTGCCACAACTAGAAGGGGATTTTATAGAATCTGGCAACCAATACAAATGGGATGCAGGCAGACTGCTGCTTTTTCTCTGTATATCCCCCCTCTCTGCTGTCGGGGCATGTCACTATTATATTCAGAAAAAGAGCGTCTAAACCAGCTTCAACTGAATTTTGGGACAGATATCGCTCACTAATACCTGCATTTCTTGGGTGCAGCTGTTGAACTTACACGTCGAGCAGTAGCGTGTTTAATATGGATCTATGCCGCAGGTCGGCGGTGCTTTTAATACCCTATACTTTAACCTTCAATCAGTCTATGCCCGCTTTGTTTCGAGGAGTCTGTTAAATACTCCCTGTAATTAATGGAAATGTGGAACGCACCATCTTGTTGGCGGGCCTACACCATGTCACACTGGGAGCAGATAGGCGTGACAGATAATTCGCCGCCATCAGCACTGTGTCTCAGTCAACTGGATCTGACGGCCGCAATAGTGGCTGACACTCCTGGGGGAGCACGCCAGTCAGGACCATGACATGATGTGATGGGCTGGAGCCCAGCCCGCACACACACACACACACGCGCACACGCAGGCACACACAGGCACACACACACGCACACACACAGGCACAGGCGCACTAGTGTTTTAGATGTTAATTTGCGTTTCAATCCTAATTGTAGAGACTGAACATATTCACATACTGCACCTCTAGCTAGGGGGGGGGGGGGGGGGGGGGGGG
>JAODLL010006572.1:0-14952 GCA_026546735.1 Forbesichthys agassizii
CTTGTGTATCCATGATTGACAAATACTTGACCGGGCGCCGCTGTGAACTATGATTGACAACTTCTTGACCCCTCCTCGCCGATAAATCATGATCTCGTGCCAGGTCGTGATCGACAATTATGTGATCGGTCGGTGTCATACGTGTAGTGTTGCCAGTCTCCCTGCCGCGATACGTCAAGAATTTATCGCACAATGTTCGGCTAATCTGACACGGTAACAATCGTAAGAGACAAAAAAGTTGTGTAGTGGATACCCGGCATAAGGGGAGCTCGCTACACTGCGCCCAAAGTTTAACCACGCATTGTCTGAAGGGCCTGGAGAAATCTGCCTCACACATTGAAACGCATTGCGAAGCCAAGCGGCATTGTTGTTGTAAGGGGATGTTCGCCACGTTGTTTATGTTCATATTTACGGAGCCAGGGCTGTCTAAAAATACCAAATTTTTCCACATGCACGAGAACGATAAGCTAGCAAAATGCGAAATGTTTGGTGAATTTGACAAAAAGTGTATTATCTTACAATTAGCTTGCAATAGCTGACTACTTTCAATTGTAATTGTAAATTGTGTGTAAACTAAAAGAATGCAATATGTCTGATATGTTGTGGTGCCTAATGCATCTTATATTCACTATGAATGAGACAGCTGGCTAATGGGTTATACAGTGTACATGCTATCAAATGGGAGCGTGTCTGTGAGAAGGTTGTTTTCGTTTAAATGTAATTTACACATTTCTATGAATATTAAAAATAACTGGAAGTGGAATAAAATAACTGGATGTGTGAATGACAGAAGTTTATTGGTTTGAACTGTATCATTAAAATTCTATTTAATACTAATGAATTACTAGTAGGGGTGTGACGAGATCCTATGCCACACAATCTCGCGATATTAAAATGTGACAATACTAATCGAGGTGAATAGCTGTTTTGCAATCAGCATATATATATATATATATATATAAGCATATTTCTCCTTTGTCCTATCAAAGAACATTTTAGATTTTTTACAAATAGCGTTAACATCTTGTCTCGTTCGCTTGAATCCAATCGTGTATCATCTTGTGACCTAAGTGTATTGTCACACCCCTAATTACTATGGATCAATGTGAGGCCATCCCCACTTAACATGCTGGCATTGAGACAGCAATATCTAAAACAATAACATGCTTTATACCAGAAAGGGTTTCTTTACATCTGGTGGAATGTTACTGTTCAAATTATACACTGTAGCTAATTTCGAGCTGTTTCAGGAGGTGGCAGTGGTAGAAGTCTATGTGATAAATTGTTTCAATATTGGTCAACAGCTATTGCGTGAAATCAGTGCCACGAGATGAAGCTATGTAATAAAGATTTGTGTGCTTGCAAACAATGTTTGTGTACTTGCAAACAATATTTGTGTACTTGCAAAAATGATGTGTGTCTCTGTAGAAGAAGACCCGAAAACCTGTATAAAATATGTTGTGTCTCTGTAGAAAATTATCAGCAAACCTGCAAAAATATTTGTGTCTTCGTAGAAAAAAATTGTATCTCTACAGCGCTGCCCAAACCATTACAGCCAATCAAATAACACCATTTCTGTGTCACGTCATCTAGCCAAGTGATCTAGCCGCGATCATGACACGTGATCGTTTTGTGTTAGCTTAGTTATGGAAAACATGGCGAACGCACAAGCATTGTCTGAGGCCATACATCCAGCTCGTTCATTTTGTTATACTGGCTAACTTTGCAGACCAAATGTGCCGTTTATTTAGATTTTCATTTTAATGCAAGGCAGTGTAATACAAGACAAATTACACAAGTTAAATTCACAATTAACTTCCATGTTCATGTTAAAAATCATAAAATTTTGATAATCAGATATTCTCAGAAAGTTTTTCTTTGTCAGGGTTTGTGCAATGATCATGCAGTTTAAAAGGAGATGACAAGGTATGTCAAAGCTACTGTACTCTACCAGCAAGGTAGATTTTTTTCTACGGAGACACAAATCTTTTTTCCACAGAGACACAACTATTTTTTCTACAGAGACACAAATATTTTTACAGGTTTGCTGATAATTTTCTACAGACACAAAATATTTTATACAGGTTTTCGTGGCTTTTTCTACAGAGACACACATCGTTTTTGCAAGTACACAAATATTGTTTGCAAGTACACAAACATTGTTTGCAAGCACACACATCTTTATTACAGAGCTTTGTCTCGTGGCACTGATTTCACTCCATAAACAACAACCATTAGGGCTGACAAATTTCAGAAAGACACTGCCCAACAAACTTAACCCCTAATGCTGGGCCTGGATATAATTAGTTATTTAATGATTTACTATAAACTTTAGTCATAATAATCAAATATGTATTTGTTAACCAATCTGTTGATGAGGCTTGCCTGAAATGTTACAAGCTAACAATAATGTTACTTTCAGCCTCGCTAGCCATGAAACTCTTTATAATGGTGAAATCCCTGCCAATGACAATATGGCTTTATATTGACCACCGTGGTCCTTCAGTGGTATGACAGTGTTCGGAGGCCTATTTTAAACTACTCTAAATACTACATGACATCTCTTGGTAAAAGTAAATATTCGGCATGGTATGAGGGAAGCAGCTGACAGCTCATGCCTTGTGGATGCCAATGTTGCCAATGAGATAATGTTCCCATAGGAAAAGTATGACAGTACATTACTGGATGAAGGTAGTCACTACCATGGTCAGAATATTTCCAGCCCAGTGTGGTATAACAAGAATGAGGCCTCTATGAACTTCATCCAATATCAGAGCCTCAACAGCATCGCACCCTTTTAGGAGAATTCACAAGTTTTAAACAACTTTACGCATCCATCAGTGTGGGCATTTCAGAGTAATGAAAGCATAGGGATGCCAGGTGTCATGTGTGCATGTGTGTGTGTACCTTCAGGTCATATTCCTGGCGGGTATCCAGGGTGTCACTGCGGAGGTCAGACTTGAGCTCTATGTCGTCTTTAAAGGGCTGATTGGAGGGAGAGAAGGACACAGACGGGAGAAACTAAACCGTCAAACAACAGAACGTAAATGAAAAAAGGCAAAAGGAGGAAAGGAGGTGCCATAATGGAACAAAAAAGAGAGGGACAGAAGCAAAGGATAAGAATATGGAAAGAGAAGAGAAAGTCACAAAACTGATTTAAGCGAGTGTTAAAAAAGTGAAAAACGTCATCATGAAGCAATAGAAAATGTTATTTGAGTAAATTACTTTTGTAAACGTTATTGTTCCGAGGTAGTGTGCCTTAAGGAAAGCTTAGCAACTTAATATATATCTTTATGCTTTGTTTCCAACAAACACTACACATTATTTAAACGGGCTCCGGCCTGAGTACACATATCCAGCTTAGTTTCCATGACTACTCACCGAGTACATGGCCTTGACCATGCGTGAGGCTGTGGACACGCTGCCAGAGTCTTCCTCCAAGCTGTGGGTCTCCTTGTTTATAGTCTCCACCTTGATGTCAGGCTTCCCTAGAGTGACCCCGCGCCGACCTGCAAGCAAAACACACACACACACACACACACATTAAATACAGCTGGACACTACAAAATTGGTTTTAGGAGCGCACAGTCAAAGTTCACAGGGTACCTATTTCCATTGGTATAGTGTATACTCAAAGGTTGATTATTTTACAGCTCTGTTGGTTTCCATTTTACACAGTAAAAAAAAACAACTATTTCTACGGTTTTTCCCAATTCATTCTACTATTCTTTTTCTGTATTTCAAAATAGGAAATAATATTAAATTTATGTGTCATGTGATTTAACAAAATAATTAGGTAGGGATATAGTAGGGATTCACAAGTCACACATCCAGTTGTTATAGTGTAGCCCTACAGGTGCATGTCAATAAGACTCCCCACCGCAACATTTTATATTTTTGTCTTTGATGGTGGTGTTATTTTAAGTCTGGGTTTCTGAGTGGAGTTTTACACAAATGGAATTTGATGGGTTCTCTGTAGAGCTCTGTCAAGTTTTATATGTAAATGGTCTTACATTTATGTTTTAATATAATAGTAGTCTGTACTAAAACATTTATACAAGTAATGATTCTGTTTTTTGAAGGGTTATATCTATTCTTAAAATGAATTATAAGAATTTGTTCTTGTAAAAATACCGAAAAATATGTAAATTGTACAGATAAGTACATTTTCTTTTTGTACAGTATGTAAACATGTTTTTTCAGTTGTTTTTTTATAAACAGTTTTCAATATTTTAATATTACAGTATTTTAAAAAAAATTTACAGACATTTTCTTTCACCGCTGCTGCCAGAATATCTCTGTCTTTTTACAACATTTCTTTTTACAGTGTATATCATAAACACACAATGCTTTTAATGTCTTCGTCAAAGTCTTTAGTATTGTATTACAATGCTCAACCTGTTCTGTTGATTTGAGTGGAGTCACAATGGAACTCAAAATCAGTTGAAAACCAAAAACAATACATTGTTAATTAAATACAGTGTCCAAGCAGAAAGGTAAGCAGTGAAGTAACAAATAAAGTAAATGATGTATCACATTATTACTATTATTACTGTGTACTGAGTACTGCCATAAAAATGGATAAAACACAACCAATAATTCAAAACTAACAATAAGCATATTATTAAACAATAATCATGGTTGTAACTCACTGCCTTTGCGCTGACGGTACAAAATTAGAATTAGCACCAGGAGACACAGGAACAAGAGGATGGTGCAGCCCACTGTTCCAGCAGCTATTATCCCCACTGGAACCTCCTCTGATAGATGGAAGAAAAGGAAAATGAGGTGAGCTAAAGGTAGTTATCGCATGGAAGTGGAGTAGGAAATAAACATAGATAAGTTGGACATTTGCTTTATTTGTGCACCCGCACAGCACAACCAATCACATTAAAATTGCCAATGGCTACATTAAATGCAGGGTCAGTCATTCTCAAGAACACTTGCTAACTTCAAGCTCAAAACAATATCCATCCCTCCGCGGGCTCCGCAGCGCTAGCCTGGTGTAACCAGACCACATGCACTGTGTGATTAGGTTTGGCCACGCTCCATTGGGAAGTGTTCGTAGTCCTATCGATCAGACTTTCCAGACTGTACTAATCTCAGCAAAAAAATGTAGCTGAGAGCATAGTCGGACGGAGCGGGGCTACCACATCGCTGCCTCACACATTCAAAGCATTGTGAAGCAAGGCTAGTACTACGGATTTGTTGTTGTGAGCGGTGTTCGGCACTTTGTTTAAGTACATCGAATTATTAAGATAGTTATTAGCTAGCATAATGCGAGGAGATATTTGGTGAATTTGACTTAAGTGTATTAGCTTATAATTAGCTTGCAATAGCTGACCTTTGCTTTAACTGTAAAACCATAATGCACTTACCAGACTCCTCCAGTGTGATAATCATAGTCCCCGGGCCAAAGGCGTTCCAAGCGGTGCAGTTGTAGGTGGACAGGAAGTCAGACTCCATCACATTGTTGATGGTGAGGGTGGACAGGACCCCTCCACCCTCCGCTGATGACTTGCTCTGTTCAACCGTGTACCGCTCCAGCAAGGTGCCCTTCTCCTTCTCCCACACGTTCTCCTTCCACGCCCACACCTGAGGGGCGCATGAAAGCACACAGCACCAGAGTTTTCAAGCTAACCGCTATGGTGGCCTACTCATAAACCATTTAAGCACCCATGGTACACACACACATACATCACAGGCAGTTATTGGAATCTGTGTAAACGGACACATTCACACACGCACACTGTCAGGTAACCCTGCATGGCTTTATAAGAGCTGTAACAATGAGTGTTTGTGTGTGGGTGTGAATGAGTTAGTGAGAATTTTACCCATTTTCCAACTTTAGAGCTGCTAAAAGCAGCTGTATAATTCAACATCAAAAGACTGTACCAGACCGTTAATTATGCATAAAGCCACATGTTCCCATAATCTACCCATTTATTGAGTTGAAGGAGAATCTTTCAGCTACAGCGTTTAACTGGTCTCCCTTTCCTTCGTTCATTTTTTATATATCTTTTTCTGTCTCGTCCATCGCTGCTTGCACTAAGAGCTTTGAGTCAAGACCGATCAGGGTCACTCAGAATGTGGAGGGAGCATATGTGTGTGTGTATGTGTGTGCCACTATGTTTATCAGAAGTGACGATTACATGAGCAAACCTGAATCAAACACTGCAGTTTAAATATCTGCTGTAAAGGGCTTATTGAAAATAACCCTGAAAATACTGTTACCGAGCCAAAAGGTGTATTTGTATTCTGTAACATTAATGCTGTAAAGATATTCCAAGACAAGATTGTAGTTTCATATGGAAAGGTGATTGATTACATTGGAAAAAGCTTAATGCTTGTTTCGAATTATTTTATTTGTAACTTACAATCTTGTCTGGGGGAGGTGTGCTAGCTATATAGCATTTGACCTCTCCTCTCTCTCCTCTCACAGCATACTGGACCGGCTCACTGGAGATGATGGGAGGACCTAAAGACATTACCAACAACTCAAATGAATATACTGCAAAACCAATCTTAATTAGTAACCACTTCCTGAAAGATTAAGCATTTAAAAAGACTTTGAGAGGAAAGTTGTCATATATAATACATGGCATTACTTATTAAGCATATTAAATGGCATCTCCTGACCATTGACGGTGAGCGTAACCTCTGTCTCTCCTACGCCAATCCTTGGAACGATGGCCTTGCACACATATTGACCTGCATCTGCCTGGCTCACCGACTTCAGATACAACTGGTTGTTGTTGCTGAGAACCTGCACCAAAATGCATTAGATAAACTAAGAGACTGAAAGACACTGTGACATGGAAACAGAACAGAAGAACAGAAGAAAGGATGCCATTGACTATTATTATGTACTGTACTGGCTATCTTTATGTAGCCTGGCTCCGCCCAACTATTGTTCTCAGCTCAATTTATTTCGCTGAGATTATAGTCTGGAAACCCTTTTCACATTAGCGTTTTCACAGCTGGCGGGCCAATCAGCGTGGGTTAGTGAGATGAAGTTGAAGTCAAGCGTGTGTCCAAATGGTGGTAGAGCTAGACAAGGGGATCAAAACAGTTGTAGCATTGCCGATTGGTTAAACGCTGTCCACTAGTTAAAAAATTAACCAGACGACTACGCCAAGTAGGAGGGAGCAACTGCGAACACTTCCCAATCCCAGTTTGGTAATAATATGGTCTGGTTACACCAGGCTAATCTTTATGCACACTCAGATTTAAAGTTTTTTATTATAATTTTGATTACACAAATGTACATATTTTATATAAGCTACAAATGGACACACAAGTACAATACAAGTTTAAAGAAGAGATAACAGATCAGATACATTATACAGGCCAACTGGAATGTACATCCCAATTGGGGGAGGGGGTTGAGGCAGTTTGAGATGCATGCATATACAGAAAACTGAAACGTTGGTGGAATATTCATTTTCAGTAACAGCAAAGGAAACATGAGAAGGACGGTATTGTTAAAAGTACATTTTTGAATTTGTGGTCCTCAAAATTACAGAAATGTTCTTTTTTGGGTTACAATCTCAGAGACTGCATGCCTCTGAGTTACATTCCTCACCACCCTACAGTGTATAGGTGAACACATTTTCTACCCCTGCCCGAATAGCCAGTCATGTTTTCAAACGTAAACAGTGAGCAGGGGAGCATATTTGCTATAACTCAACATAGTACCTTCAGTATATTCTGTATGGGTAAACACAGAGACAGACTTACCATGTTGGAGCCCTTCTTGAACCAAGTCAGTGTTAATGGAGGGTTGCCAGCCCACTTACAGTTGAGACTGACATCAGAGTCCATGTCTACTGTCTTAGGCTGGGGCTCCACCAATAGGATTGGACCGACTGGGAATGAGAGAGAGAATGGAGACACCGTAGTGTTAGTGTTAGTGTAATGTAACACAAAGACAAAATAACATGAATCAAATATACGGTAATGTAATGAATCAAAAAATAACCTGTTGCCAACCGGCAATTGAGGTAAGAACAATCTGATCTGGTTCAGTAAACACATTTTTGGACTATTTGACCTCAGCCTTGGCTTCATCCTAGTTCTGATGTCTTCTCAAACACCTGCAGCCAGTTTATCAACCAGCTCTTGATGCTAGCGAAGGGTTTCCTTACACTTGTGTAGCATTAAATGTAACGTCATCTTTTGAAAGCTATATGTCAGATAATACACTTTTTGACTAATTAAACAAATATCTTCTCGTATTTCGCTATCTTACCGTTCTCTTTGCGTGTTGAAAGACGAATTGGATGCTTCTACACAGCCCTGGCTCCGTAAGTAGTAACATAAGCAAAGTGGCGAACACGCTGTGCTTCACAATGCATTTCTATGTGTGAGGCACAGCAGTGCCTCACACATAGAAATCAAAACAGTATTGCTCTGCGGTTGCAGAGCAATACTGTTTTGATTTGAGCTCGAAGTTAGCAAAAATGACGGACCCTGCCTTTAAGTCAGTCAGGGACGGGACTTACAGTGCACATCCACCAGGATGCTGACGTTGGTCTTTCCTACGGCATTGAAGACCAGGCAGGACACAGGCTCTGTAAAGAAGGAGTGGTCGGCCTTGGTGGTGAACATGCTCTCTCGAGCACCCTGGAGCACCACGCCACCCTTTGCCCACCTGGGATGCAAAAGACATTATCCAGAGCATATGTAAGCATTCAAGTGCTTTGTAAGATGCTCCCTAGATGAGCTACAGTACAGCTCACACTTGAGGAGGCTTAAATCAGAAATGGTATTTAGTTCCATGTTTACGTGTTATATTGCAATGTAAATTACTACTACTTGGCGTAAAATAGGTGAAAGAAATGGAAATAAATAATTCCATAAACTGAGCAAGTCAGTTTACAGTGTGAATGGCTGCAGACCTGTATCCCATGATGGGGGGGTTGGCGCTGGCCTGGCAGGTGAAGGTGACTCTGTCTCCCTCAAGGACAGACCGTGGTTCAATGGACAAGGTAACGGTGGGAGGATCTGGTGGAGATCAGACGCACTGAGACATATGACAGCACTGACAGAAACACAGCTGCAGTTAAGCTACAATATGCTGCAAAGTGGAGGCCATTTTGGTGCAGGATGGCCATAGTCACCACACTACATAGCCAAATCCAGAAGCAACCAACTTATGAGATAAATCATCCATCCATCCATCGTTTATCTGTGGTTGCCACAGAAATAAATAATTACAATTGTTTATTAATTTACAGATAAACAAAATATGTAATTGTCAGAGCAAAATATAAATGTTACAAAAAGGCAAAGTTTGGATTGTAAAGAACTACTGTTTTCAACATACATCAAGGGGGAAAAACATAATATACAGTAATAGGTGGCAGCACTTACGGTGCACATTGAGGGTGACGGTGGTGATCTTTCCACTGGGGATGGCAGCGTTGGTGGCCACACAACTGTAGTTCCTCCCTGTGTCCGTGTCCATGGGTTCAATGGGCAGGAAGCTCCATGTAGTCACCCTTTTCCTGTCTGCAAGCAACTCCTGTCCCCGTACACAGGGTGGAATTGAACAGGAGCAATTACATGATGGATGCCTAGGAACTAGCTAGCCATTAGCACATGCTAACTGTCTCCAGTTAACTCACGGTAGTGTTGACTGCCCCCTCCACAGGAAGGCCATCTTTTAGCCATTCAATTACGGAGGTTGGCTTTGCCCCCCGGGAAACACAGCTAAGGTTGTAGGACTCCCCCGCATTAAGCAACACCTCCGGACCCCCATCTATCACTGGGTCATCTGGGGGAACTGAGACAGAGAAGGTATATCTTTATTAACACACACTATTACATGCATACACTGCAAAAAATGCCCTATCAAATATAAGTGCAAATACATTTGCTAGGAGCTTGCTTATGCTGAAAACAAGCAAAACTGGCTGCCAGTGCAGTAAGTGAAATTCACTTGATAAGATTACTTAAATGAAATGCACATTTACTTAAATTAAATCACTATATAAATCCAACTAAATTTTAAATCTAAAAACAAGATTGTCACACTAAGTTAGATACAGTTTTTGCAGTGTAGAGTGTAGCAGCATTGTACACACACAGACACACACACGTTGAACCTACTGAGGACAGTGAGCTTAGCTCTCCTGGACCGCAGAGCTGCGTCAGGCGCCTGACACTCGTAGAGGGAGTCGTCAGACAGATTAGCTGAGAGAATCTCTAGGTTGTACTGGCCTAATTCCTGGACTCGCAACACGCGATACCTGGGCCAGGCTGGGTGGTATAAGCACACAGATACTTATTAAAACAGTTGAATATAATGTTACCTCATGCAGACTGGTCTGTGTTTGTGTTTTATTGTCAGCAAAACCTCCCCCATTTAAATTAGCTATTTCCCAATCCAGTGACCTGCTGCACTGCACATTCACACCATTAGATGGCAGCCATGCTCTCTATACCACAGGATGGGTTTTAAAGGGGTATGGGGAAGTGAATGTATTATGACAATGACGTTATAGAAGGACTCGTTTTTATAGACTTGCTCTGGTTTCTTTTTTTTTCTTTACCTCTGCTGCCAAGAAGAGTGGATTTTCTTTGTGATATTTTCAGGTTTGATTCGTGGCAGGCTGCGCTACAAAATTGGGTTCGCCTAACCTTGTGTGTCCTTGCTGGCCCTGTTTGCCAATGTGTGTGCAAATTGTATATACGTGCATTAGCATTTTC
Source organism: Forbesichthys agassizii (assembly GCA_026546735.1). Taxonomy (NCBI): domain Eukaryota; kingdom Metazoa; phylum Chordata; class Actinopteri; order Percopsiformes; family Amblyopsidae; genus Forbesichthys; species Forbesichthys agassizii. Next base: position 10,714 of record JAODLL010006572.1, read on the forward strand.
AATGTCGAACGTAAGACAGTGCACGAAAAGCTGAGAGAGGAGAGGTAGAGGGAAATACACACACACACACACACACACACGCACACACACACGAAACAGGCAGTGTTCATTCACATGTTTCTATTTAAAAGCTTTGGCTTGAAGCACTGGACCATTACCGTAACAATATGATTAAAAGATGTAAAAGAGGAGAGAGAGAGAGAAAGAGAGAGAGACACTGAGAAAGAGAGAGCGATAAAGAAAGAGAGATAGAGAGAGAGAGCGTAAAACACAAATAAAGAGAAAGAGAGAGCGATAGCAAAAGAGATTGATAGAGAGAGAGAGGGAGAGAGAGAGAGAGACAGCAGGACAGCGGTGAATTGATAGCGTGTCAAGCCAAGACACATGGAGAAGGAGGTAGGTTAGAGGGAGAGGGCTCAGCTAGAACAAGATTGCTAGGAAAGGAGAAAGGAGGGAGGAAAGGGGACAAGGCAGCACACAAGGACTCAAAGGGAATGTGCAGATGGTGCAGGTGAGGAGAGGGGAGATGAGAGGCCACGACAACACTGGAGTAAACAAACACCCATGTGGGTCAAGGGGAGGAGGGGGGTTTTACCCCGGAGGTCCTCTCCGATGCCCAGCGCAAGGCCATCCTTTGTCCACTGAACGATGCCTGAGTAGTTGAAGACAACACAGGACAGGACCACCCTCTGTCCCCGGACCACCGACTGGTCCGAGGGCTCCTGGGAGAACCGCGCTGTCCACACTGGAGACCCAGGCAGGACGGGACAGGAGAAGGACAGACAGGAAGACAGAGGACTGTGTCAAGATTGTGAGCATCATAATTTGTTTGCATCTTCACTAAATTTAAAGGGGTACTTCTCGATATGTGTCTGGGAACCACAATAAGGCGTCTAAATACGCGTTACATTAAGTGTGTTTCTCTCTCACACATGGGGGGTGGCTGAAACCAATATCTACCTCTCCCCCTACCAACATCCACAATTTTTGTAGTCAGTTCTGTTTGAAAACATAAACAATGAGTGGGGGCATTCGAACATAACAATGTTCTGTGACACCACCTAAACGTGTATTTATTTTCTGACAGATGATGCATATTATTGACTGAGTTGTTTGTGGTTAACTGATTTAAACCATGCATGAGATGAATTGGGATCATTGATTGCACGATAACTTATCTCATTTTGAAGGAGAAACTAAAGTGTTTAGAGAAAAGATAGAGAGAGGTGTCCCAAAGTACAGAGAGATTTCACCCACGGGGTCTCACGTTTTTCTTTCATCCCCTACTTGATTCGCCCAGTCTACAAATTCCAAACTCTCTCTCTCTCTCTCTCTCTCTCTCTCTCTCTCTCTCTCTCTTGATTATGTTCTCTCTTTGTAACGGTTTCCTCTTACTCTCGTCTCTTCTGCTCTCCTCATACTATTCTATGAGTCATCTGCCAAGCCTCCACTCCCAAAGAAAACTACAGTGGCCATCATTGTCTGAAAACTCCCTCTCTCTGTCTCTCGACCATAGCTCGAGTCCACTAGCACATTAGACACATTAGTAAGTCCCTTACTAGAGGGGGGGGGGGGGGGGGGGGTGCATGTTGACTGTCCAATTTAAAGAGAGGGCCAACATGTCTATTGTTCCTCTCTGTGCCACGACACGTTGTAATTAGCTGCCCCTCGGAGCCAAGTCACCCAAACAATGGACGAACGGCAATCAGTGGGGCGGATTTGTGTCTCGATTGAATTTCTCATTGTTTCCCCTCTACGACTCCAACGTTGTTTTGCCTAATTCCATCTCTCACAATGTATGTGTTCTTTCTTCCATAGATGTCTGTACAGTAGCTTCCATAATTTGCCCACAGATGCAATATGCTTCATTTTACCCTTGACCCATTAGTCCTCCACTTTACGCAGGTCCGTATATGGCCTGTATGGGCATCCCAGCTCTCCCTTTCACCAAAATACATTTATATATGCTATATTTGTGTGTCCATTCTATCCACCTCATTTTCCTCTTGCCTCCCTGCTCTCTGTCTATATACTGTTCATAATGCTCTATACAGTGTATATCCTTTTAACCATAATGCTTTCTATTTTTCTTGCCTGCCTCCGCCATGGTTATAGGGGGGTTAGAGAAGTACTGTCACAACTAATTTATCACATTAAATATCAGCCTTCCAGCTCTCTCTCGATCCCTGTTTTCCCCCAATACAACCCTCTCCAACTTTTACTCGTTCCCCGCCCATTTGTTCCTCTCCGGTCCTGCATTTATATTTCCCCTCCCTTTTTTCACTTTTCAGCTTTCCCCATTTCTTGCTGGTTCCCTTGGTATCTCTTATTTGCTTCTCTCTCTCCCTCTCTCTTTCTCTCACACGGTTTTCTCTAGGCCCTCTGGTGATCTTGTGAAGGTCCCCGTCTCTCTCTCTCTCTCTCTCTCTCTCTCTCTCTCTCTCTCTCTTATAACAACTGCCATATGCCTGTGCATTACCCCACACATCCACTACCGTGAGCCATGTTCCCCTCAGCTATTTCATACCCTGGCACCCCCTCACCCCACCTCCAAATCACAAACATGCACATGCCCCTACCATGATTTGTTGTGATTTCTCATATGTCAGGGAAAAAAACGGAGGGAAAAAAAACTCAGTCATGCGAAAACATTTGCGGCGCAGATCTCAGCAATGATTTCTGCCGGCCATTAATATTCTGAAGATGAAGCAAAAGCGCAAGTATACAATGAATAGCAAATCGACGATAGATGGGGTGTTGAAATATATGTAAATGGCCATACCCATTTGCTCCAAAACCAAACAGTGGGCCCTAATGTGTTCCATGTGGAATGAATGCCCTGAGTAATATGACTAATGATAGCACAGGTCACAAAAAATTCTATATATACAGTATATACTGTATGTAAACTTATCAGCGCAAATGCATTTTATGTTCTAAGTTCTGTATCTCAAGCTAATAATTCAATGAAATAAAACACATCTATACTAATAGAAGATGTAAAGGGTGAGCTGCAGTACTAACTGTGTAGCTCAGAGTAGATTTCCCCATTCCTAATGTTGCTTAGCTAGGGTATTCCCACAACTAGCACAGTAAACCACAGGCAAAACTCTCATGACCCTAAATAACCTGTTAGTTACATACAGTAAATGGGTTGAGACCACCATGAATCTCATTCATATTTGCTTACTACTGATTTCATTGTGTCACTGTGTGTACACTGTACAGTATGCGTGCACGTGTGAGTTTGTGATTGTCGTAGAAACTATGATATGAAGTCTATCCACACAGAGAGGGAGTACACACAGGAAAAGGACTCCTTTATGTGGGTTATGCTGCAGTGACACATTTAGAGTTTGTCCTGATTTCCTTGAGTCACTGATCCTCCAGATACCAGCATGAGACTCCTGCAGCCTGTCAAAGACCACGGTCACAAACACATTGACCGTGACTGCACACACATACAGTCACATTCAACCACACAGACACACAAACAAACACGCAGGCAGTGTATATAACCTAATGTTCACCACGTGTTTCACCGCATCCATTCAGAACACACACAAACATGGCCATTCTAAAACCCCAAACATATCATCTACACATATGGGCGCTTTCCTGTACAAGGATTACACAGTAAATCACAATATCTTTGAGCATCTTCTCTTGGCCTCTGTTTATGCTATGCTTAGTTAAACTTGGAAAAGAGATAGGGTGTATTTGGGGGGCTAAAAGCAGCCCCTGCATGCTTACTGTGACACCAAGCCCAGCTTGTCAGAGCCTACACAAAGGCGAGAGTGCAAAGCTTTGGCGGGTGACTCACAGAAGGCTTGTCCACACAGCACCGTGGCAATTTAGCCAGAGAGCTTCTCTTGCGCCACGAGGCTGTTTTAAAGAGCGACATAATAGGAGCTGAGATGTTTAAGAACACACAGGGATACATGAGTTTGATGTTTACATTTGTTCTGGTATAGTACAGAAAAAACTAATTAATTTGTAAACACACAAAAGCATGCATTTTGATAACAAGCTTGCCTTGCCTTTCTACATGGCACAGGTGAGGTGGTTGGAGATGACATCATGCAGTGTTACATGGAAGCATTTAAACCATTCACTGGGGTGGTGTTGCATCATCTGACATCAAGCTCTGTTAAACAAAATAACGTCTGCATATGGACTGATATGCATCAGTCAAATCATATTCACAGGGGGGGGGGGGGGGGGGGGGGGGGGGGGGGG
>JAODLL010006572.1:14962-32429 GCA_026546735.1 Forbesichthys agassizii
TGCAAAACATATTCACACCCCCCCCCCCCCCCCCCCCCTTCCACACACACACACACACACATACACACACACACGTACACTAATCACCCTCCGTGCCTCTGAACCCCTCCGACAAAGTCCCCTTGCCTTGTCTGCCTTGCCAGACTCCAGCCAATCCCGTGCTCTGGTTGGAACACCGACTCGCGTCACCATAGCAACAGCTGACGTCTGAAGTAACTGCCCAAAAAACTTTGCATGAATGTGTGTGTGTGTGTAGGTCTCATGTGCATCTGTCTGCCTGACGAAGCCCTCCCCTGTGCGCGCTACACCCGTTATCCTGAACCTCCCCCCCACCCAGCCCCCACCCAACCTATTCAATTAATAGCTGGGTGACCGCATTGCTCTCCCATAATGCCTCTCTCCTTCTCTATTAGTCAATCTTGTCATGAATTGATTCCGTTATCTGTGGAATGCCATAGCGTCTGGCCGCGATGGCATTCCACAGTGCCGTAAAAAGCCGGAGCAGGAGAACAAAGGACGAGGCCCGCAGACGAAGATGTGAAGTGTGCCGTGCAGAGAGGGATGACATCATTGTATCAGGACAAAGTTGCAACCTGCAGTTGTGCAGAGCTTAGCTTGCCTGCCTCGCTCACTCACTGTATCATCATCTGTGTGTGTGGCAGTGGACAGTCACTCAGTGACCATGTTCATGTACTTTTATAGTTCACTATCATTTAGAAAATGTACATTTATGCAGTATAATAATCATAATCATATTAATATTAATCCATAATAACGGAATATCTGCGTGCATGAGAAGGTATTTCCATATAAATGAGTGATTTATGCAGCCCAGCCTGACCCACATGGGCCTTAGCCACTCCAGCCCAGTTCTATTTATTCCTGTCTTGTCTATTTATCCATCTTCTATAGTGACATGTCACGACACTAAATCGACATTTCAAAGACACGACACGTGACACATCAGCTCTTTGTGACAAGTGGCCTTTATTCACTATAAAAGATACCGTAGACGTTTATAATAACAGATGCTCCAACAGCAGAGGTTGAGGGCAGAACGCAACACACAATAGACGTATGGCAACTCTAATACCTGTGCATCGCCATCCCTCTCCACAACATGGCCGCCTGACAATGTAATAACTCATATCGCCATGGCGACAGAAGGGGCTCTGAGGAGGATCGAGAAAGCAAGGGGGTAACGGCAGGGGGACCTGCTGAGCTGGCTGACATCATGTCACTCAAATCCAAGAGGAGGGGGGAGGAGAGCGTGAAAGCAAGAGATGGTGACTCCCTCCTTTGTCTTCATCCTATACTCCTTTACCTTGCTTGTCCTCCTCCTTACCAGCACTGACCCTACTCCTTCTTCTCTCATATGTGGCCCAGGCTGCTCCCTCGCCTCCTTCCCTTGTCCTCTCATCCGCTGCATTTGCCTTAGTGCTCCTCATTTGCCTGTTCCGTCATTCTGACATTACTTCTGTGTTCATTATTGGTCCAATTAATTCCTAGTGTGTCCTTTTACCTTTCTTGTCCACGCACATTTTCTACCTCTGTGTGTGTGTGTGTGTGTGTGTGTACTCGTGTGCACACACATGCGTGAGCCTCTGCAGCAGGAAGGCGTTCATGTGCGTTCCATGTGCTTACATTTCCCGGGGCTCTTCTCATACGAGCATTTCGCATTTGAAGAGCTTTATAACTGAACCACTGTTACATACATTGTTACCATGGCTACAGCCACCGAGGACCATTGACACAATGATAGACACAGTGGCCATGGCAACAGCGGGATCAGTGGTGGGTAATATGATAATTCACGGACGAGGCATCTGACACATTATGGGCAAATGAATACACTCAAGCAGTCCAAAGGCTACCCTGTTGATCGTAATCCACGACCCTTTGTAGCCCAGGACTCACAAATAATATTCCAAGGTAACCAAGGGTGACCATGACTAACAATAGCCCATCTCTGGATTAGCCACAAGAGAACACAAACACATCAAAGTGCTGCTCCGCAATACAGTATTTTACATGTAGCTCAATGGTGCTGCTGAATTCAGCTGGCACAATCAACATCATAATATCCAATAATCAATACATTGCAGCAGTGGGTGACCCACTGATTCAGGGCAGCAACCTAGCAAGGCTTTTGGACTTCAGCATCATGTGATACACTAAAACATTTCATCAATGACAGGCTCTGGAATGTTGGCTGGCCTACCTTACAGTACGGTACACTGAACTCCATGTACTGATGACACATCTGCCACTAGTGTTTGTCAAGCAACAACCAGCTGATTAACCTCCTTCTCCAAGGTCTGCTTTAAAGATATAGTTATTGCAACTACAGCTATTGCAAGATAAATGTAAGCTAATACACTTTTAGTCTAATTCGTATTGAAAAAAAGAATCTGATACTTCCACACAGCCTTGACTTCGTAAATAGCAACATAAATAAAGTGGCTAACACCGCTCACATCAACAAAGTCGTAGTACCCTTTGCTTCACAGTGAGTTTCGATGTGTGGGGCGCCGCCGTGGAGGAATAGGCTATTGTTTTGATTTGAGCTTGAATTTAGCAAGCGTTGACTGAATGACTGAGCCTGCCTTTAAGACATTCTCGTCAAATCAAATTGCTTCTTGCAATGTCACCCTTCACAAGCCGTCCAATAAAAGCCTGTATCTTGACCTGCAAAATGAGGAGATATTCACCCCACATCGTCAACACTACCTTTGTGCATTTTTTTACAATTACAGTACATATTTAAATGTTGATAGCAAAAACCTCAGACTGGTTATCATGAGTAAAATACTATTGTAACAGGTACTGTTACAGTAGCATTTCAAGGTGTAAATATCTCTAGAGGACATGTTGTGATGACTTTGTGCAATCTCCATCGCTACAGTAATGTAGCTCAAGTGGCGCAACCCTTTATCACACGGACAAGGGTCGGACTGGCCATCGGGAGAGTCGGAAGTTTTCTTGAACGGCCGGTCATAGGTATGGCTGCTATTGGACGCTGCACTATGCAAAAAAAAAAATGGACAAAAAGAAAAAAAAGATTTAGGCCTTAATAAATAAATCTAATAATATAATTGGCCAAATGTTTCATCGGCTGCATTTGCTTTAATCGGCCACGTTTGTCAGAGTTTCCTTATGAAAACCTGAAAAATGCACGTCCGTCTGGTTTACAGACCGATATCGGTTTTAGTGGCTCCTCTTCCGAGTTCAGCCAAAGTGGGTCCAGTGTGTGTTTTCGCACAATCGAATCGAATGCAACCGAGGAGTATGAGCTCTTCCTTTTACTTTCTAGTTTCTCCAAATAAATGTATAGCAGTAGAAAAGATGCATGCAGGGTGCGGAAAAAAATGTGCCCTCCAAGCTAATGCTGTCAAATGTAAACACGTAGAACACATAGTAGGCCTATGAAATGGCTACCCTAAGCTAAGTGAGGGAGACAGGCAGCAGCCCAGAGCATTATGGGGCAGTATACCTATGAGACATCACGTACAAGCAGCAACCATTTCTACATTTAGAAAAATCCCAAAATCCAAATTAATTTAAAGTCTACCCTAAAGTCTACAATTGGTAATAGCTTAGCTAACTAACTAGGATTAGGTTCTTAACATTGGCATTTTTAGACACTTTTTATTGGTGCTGGAGCACACCCAAATAAAAAAGGAAATTCTGATTATTTTCTGAAATAATACTTTTTTGCGTCATCTGGTTCCTGAATGTATTTTCCTTCAAATGAATAAAAACATATCAAACATAAGTTGATACAGAAATTGTTCACCAGAATGCAGGAAAGTATTTGATGCTTAACATTTCCTGGGGAAGGATTCCAGATCCTTACTGAATGTGGACCTACCCCCTATCTTCAAATTAAACCTACATAAATGTATACATGCAGACAGAGACATGTAATGAAGCCTGTTAACTTTTAGACAGGGACATTTGTGATTTTTAAAAGCCTCTGTACATGTGCAGCATGTCATATTCCCTTATGTAGTATCACCCCTGGTTCTTAATGTGGAACAGATTATTATGATTGCAACCTACATTTATATTAAAAAATTAAAAACAAATAAAAGAAAGGGGCACGTAGGCTACAACATTAGATAGCATGCGTCATAGTTCATTATTGTGGATGGTGTATTTGTATTTGGCAACAAGGCCTAGAAGATTCCTGGGTCGGTCTGGGCTTCAAAATCCCGGACGTTTTTCCGCCCCAGTCCGACACTGCCACGCTCTATATGACATGCTGGCTATAGCAATAATAGAGAGAAATAGAGAGAGATAGTCACAGACAGAGATAGATAGTAATAGAGAGAGAGTATAGTGACATCATCAGCGTCAGCCACATTCCTGCAGGGAGAGAGAGAGAGAGAGAGAGAGAGAGAGAGAGAGAGAGAGAGAGAGAGGGGAGAGGGGGTTGGAGGAGGCAGAATGTCCCAAACCTTTTGAGGTTACAGAGCTTCCCCCCACTCACATACAAACACAACTAGCGTGTTCCTCTCTCACAGTTGCAAATAGCTTGTGTGTGTATATGTGCGTTCATGTGCACGTGTGTGAGTACGTCGGTATGTGCAGGTGAGAGAAATTGTGTTTCCTGTATGAAAGCATCTACACTTGTTTGAATGCTAGTACTCTCTTTGTGTGAATGGCTAGATATGTGTTGTGTGTGTGTGTGTGTGTGTGTGTGTGTGTGTGTGTGTGTGTGTGTGTGTGTGTTTGAGCTGCTACATGGCTGGACCGTTCCCCACCATGTGTTCTCTGTTTTAATTCATGTGCCTCTATGCCCTGCCCCCCCTTCCTCTCTCTCTCTCTCTCTCTCTCGTTCTCCCTCCACTGAGTAGAGGAATGCAGGAACCACATCTGGAACTTATTAAACAGGGGGAAAGAGGGGGAGAGAGAGAGAGAGAGACGGAGGGCTAAATGGAAAGTGAAAGGGAGGGGGTTTAAGATTGAGAGTCAGATTGAAGAAAGGAAAAAAAAAACAGTCCAAACGGATCTGAATCTGAGCCAGGAAGAGAACCGTGTTAACTTGGCAAAAAGTGCCAGATAAAGTTTGAAGAAAAAGACAAAAGACCAGAGTTCCGTACCGGCAGCCGATTAATACCACTTCATGTGAAGGGAGAAGGGAACACAACGTTACATACGCACGCAGCACTTCCGATGGGAGGCTAAATCACACTCAGATTCGTGTCTCTCAGGTTTGAACTCGTGCTTCCATATTCTGTCTGAACTGTCCCCAATAAGTCTCTTTCTCTAACCCCCGCCACCTCCCTGACCAACTCTTCTCACTCGCTTTTCTATTCATCCACATCTCCCCTCCCCCCAGTTGCCAAATTTTTATCCCCCTGACCCCAAAAGAAAGGCGGGAGGGGGGGGGGGGTAATCACTCTCAAGCAACTCATGGCATTACCCACCTGCCTGTCTTCTTCTCTTTGCTTGTTTGCCCTACCCGACACAAAGATGTGTATGTGGTGGTAAACCATCCCCCCAACCCCAGTGTGGTGATGTTAGCTTTTAGTTACTTAAAAACACATTATAGTGAAGACTTTTAATTCTGTTTTGGAGAACTGTATGTCCATAGATCAAACATGTATTTCTTCCATGCCAGTAGGTTGGATCACAAACTATGACAGCTTGCAGTTATAAAGTCATTGGATAACATGCATGGAAGACATCACATGCAGATGTTCAGCATGGTACCTGATCTGCAGCCCATCATCATCTGAGGCAAGCACATGCAGAGATGCTTCACTGCTTCCATGCGTGCAGGCATCATTTTAACGCCGCAACAAGAGATAGAGGACACCCTTGTTCTGAGGAATGCCCTTGACCAAACCTGAGACACAACCAACCTTCATTCTCACAGGGACGTAGATGTTGTTGATTGAATACAGCCCAACGGGAAACGAAATGTCAATGTATGATGACGTTATAGGCTCCATTCCCAGACAGAGCGGTACAGCTGGTTGGTTCAGTGATTACTTTCAAGCTTTATTCAGATCACGAAAAAAGACTGACCCAAATGTATGTCATTGATTGAATATTTTAAGGCCATTTCTCATAACTAGGATCAAAGAGACAAGTACAAATTATATATAAGAATACACTAATGGCATTATTTATTTAATCAATTTGAAGTTAAATAAGTAAGTCTGAATGTGAGCTCAGCTCTTTCATTCAGTTGGGCAGCTGCCTTACCATGAAGGTGACACCAACAAACATTATACACATTATGCCTTGTTCAGGATGGTGTAATGTTTACTTTACATTCAATGAACACGCACGGCAGTGGACTAAACGCCAGGATACAAAACAGGGAGGAGTTGGGCTGTGGCTTGAATGATCACGTGGCTAACAGCAAAGTGACCATTTTTGCATTAGGTCTACTGCAGTTTGTTGTGTGTTCTGTACAACACATTCAGTGCAGTGAACCGATGTAGTATATTTTTGGAGTGAATTGAGTGGGTGGGTGTGGTTTAGCTATGTCTGTTTAGCTATGTCTATCGATTCCCCACCCCTACAATAGCTAATAATTCCTTTCATGACAACTGTACGGTGGGTGACAATTTGTCCTGATATTATTCAGTGATTTCTGGGACTGGGAGATAGTCTGCAATGACTTTAGCCTACAGAGATCCTGTAGTTCCCAACATTAATGAGTTATGCAAAGCTATTGACCAATCATTGCGCTGCGCCTGCCTAATCATGTCAGTTCCAACCGAGGAGCACGTAGACGTCGCTCTTATGAACTAGCTGCTGGCTGCTGGCGTGTCATGTGACTTAAATGGGAAATGTGTTTCCATTGCACTTTTGCAAAATATCGCTTTGTCAAATTGTCTGAAAAACCACCTTATTCGATATTTGAAAGTTTTTTTAATATTCATGTTTTTCCATTAATCTAGTTTTAGTTTTGTTTCTGTTTTCTGTTTCAAATTGAGCATTATGCAGGGTAATGGAAACACAGCTACTGAAGCAGGCCAGAAGACACATGGTGAGGCTCTCTAATGGCGCGTTCCCACTGCATGGTACCAGGTCGCCTCAACTCGCTTGTAGATGTGACGTGACAATGCAGACTACTGATTGGATATGAGCGACTCATCACTCACTGCGTCACATAGCTCGACATGGGACATCGTGTGTGCAGTTAACAGTTCAGAGACATCTTGATAGACCTTAATTTTCCGTGAATTGCCCTGTCCAGCTCTCAAATTGCTCATGCCGTCGACAACCGAGAACAATCTGCCCTTCCTCAATTGATCACGCCATGGTTTTGTGTGTTGCCATTTAATTAAAAGGTATATTCAAAGTTGTGGCTTCTTCTGTAGCTTGCCCTATGTATGTTTGTGTTGCGCAATGACGCAGTGACGATTTAATGCAATCAGTAGTCTGCATTGTTATTTTTCTCCCTTAAATTCCATTGGATGACCACAGCCATTTCATTTGTCATTAGCGTTTCCCCAATGGCACATTTTCTATACCACATGCTAAAACTAATATTGCAGTCCCCTATAGGATGTTATAAAGTTATCGGAAAATCAACATGTACAGTACATCGTGACGGTCAAGTACTGCTCACTTTGCATCAAGATGTCATTGACAATTTCTCAACCTCTTCCATCTATTAGCACTACATCACATAGGCAACTCTACACAGCACTGCAGTGATACTGTTGATTTTCATTGTCCTTCAGTTTTTGAAGTTTTTCATTTTGTCCAAAACTGTGTCCTAGACTTTACGTAAATAAAGGCTGGCTTTGCGAGGCTATTTAAAGTTAGGTCACAGCAAATCTACATTAGGCTGCTCTTTTAAAAAAGCTTTAATTTTACTATTCAACTGACAGCTGATAAATATTTTATAGAAAATGTTTCTTATTGTCTCAAAAAAGGAGCTTCTTGTTCAATGGTTACTTTTGTTGGGGTTGCAGCATTGCAATCCCAAAAGCAAGTGCTAGATGTAGAATATGAGCTTCTGCCTTCTACTGTACATACAAATATACTTTGTATTGCTTAGTATGGTGCTGCCCCCTGAAAGTCGACGATTCGAATCACTGACGAGTCGAATGATCAGTCGGTACACCTTCAGTTGACTGAGATGGTTCTTCAAGTTGAGCAGTCATACTTTCCCCATATGGGGAATGTGGAGGTCTGGGGACTGTGCATGCAGTGCTCGCACCTCGAAACGTTTCTGATGCGGACATGTGCGCGTTGACTTGCACGTGCGACAGGCTGAAGCCCGCTACAGACGGCAATAGATGTCCTACTAAGCTCTAGAAATAGTGATATTTATAACTACAATCTTTATGTGCACACATTATTAAAATAAAATGTTTTCTGTCCGAAAATTTTTGAGGTGCGCGGACAGTTTGAGCGGACTGTATGTGTGATGACATTTTGTCCACATACCTCAGCATTCCAGGGACGTGGAAAGTATACCTGTGACTTTAAAGTAATATATGTATATTTAGGGTCTACAAATCAGAAGTACGGTCATATAATTTAGATATACAATCTAGTACTGAATTTAGTACTGTGCATTTAATGAAATCTTTATCAGGACTTCAATTTTGGCTCCTAACAATCAGAAAAATAATGTCTTGTCTTATTTTCTGAATGACGCGCACTTTTGCCCCTCCCGGGCTTAAAGTGAAACATCATCATGAAAGGTATTACAGGAAAATGTCACTGCTTATTTGTTTTTTAAGTGCAGTAACTGCAAAATCTTGTTAGAGTCAGAGTAATTGTGTTAAATAATCGTGATTTAAAGATTGACTAAATTATCCTGATTATGATTTTTTCCATAATCGAGCAGCCCGAACAGAATTCATAATGTATGGTCAACACCAGGGTATTGGCCTCGCCACACACAAAGCACTCAGGTCGACCAATAGTGCACCTGCACAGAAGCCTTTGTTCGAGTCACCATTCCAGGCTACTATGTAGAACATTAGTAGTACCACCCAGATGCACTCTGCCTCTATGCATGTTCATGAGCTAGTTAAATGAATGCTTTAGATGGTTAATTATACAATAACATTTAACAACTATGTTAAGAGTTTCTTATTAACAAGGTTATACTGTAGACACAAATAAATCACCCCAAATACAGTGTTAAAAAGTGTGAGAAAATTTAACTAATCACAAACAAATGTGTACATTTGTTGCTGCTGACTAATAACCTTCTAAACAATATCAGACTATTATCACCCTGCCAAAAACATGATGCTTTGACTAATGAAAATACATAATCAGGCCAGATCAATATTAATATCAATGAATCAAGGCCATATAATGTAGGTATCACAAACAATAGGAAACATTGCACAAGTAAGGGTGTATGACGTGTGTGTGACTTTGATCGTATACCTTCACCCTGTCAGGTGGACAATAATGCTGCCTGCTTTTAAGGAACCGTGTTTGAGTAATAACTGCAAATGCATCCATCGACGAATAAAAGCACGCCGTCTTTTACCATCTGGACGGTAGTGTTAGTAAATCACATTTGTGTGAATGTGTAGTTACAAATACTGCGTGGCTGTTGTGTAGAGAGCCAGGCAGAGCAGCACAAAGAGAGCACACAGGGTGACATCATCCCTTCCCTACCTTTCTCTAGAACACGCCCCCTACCTTGATTAAGGAGTCTGCCGGCCAGTCGGTAGCTATGCTTCTTAACAATAGAAAGAGGACGCTTAGCTAAGCAAGCGACTGAGATATAGGCTACACAATTATCAAGCAGCTAGCTAACAGAAATGACAATCATTGTCTCCACCAGCCGTCTCCTAGCAACTCCATTACAGTCGTGATTATCATAGGTTACCTGAGCGTCAACCCACAGGTATTGGGGAAATAGATGCATGATGCTATTTCCAGCGGTCCATGGTGTTGTAATAATTAAACACACAGTGCAATAAGTGTACCATCGCTCTTATGTGTCACGCCTTCATGCACAAGCGTGAGGCACCTTCTGATAGGTAGCCTTGCTGTGAATGTGTGTGCCTGAGAGAGGGATAGATATGGAGAAAGAGACAAAGAGAGACGGAGGAGGAGACTGAGAAAGAGGGAAAAGCATAGCGAGAGAGATATAGGCTGCCTATCACAACAGTCCCACTATATGGGTTGGGAGCAATCGTCCCATTGACTGGGCAAGCTATTCAGATGCCACAGGAGTACAGGCAGAGTATAGAACACGGCGTGGTGGTTCCATCGCTGTCATGCACGTCACGTTCACTGCTACTCAACATAGCCCGTCTGAATAAGGCGCTGTGAAACGCAAAGGTCATTTAGGCCTTGCACCAAACGAACCGCGCTCGTTTGCGCGCGTGCCCGCGCGCGCGCACACACACATTCCTACACCGATTAGACTGTGGTGATCCGTTACTGCGGTGCATATAACAAAGACGTGAACGCGCAACGTGATACATTAGGCTACTCGTGGTCCGTATACTATAATAAGTTAGTAACTCACTCGCACGCTTTAATCATTCTATCTCTCTCTCACACATACACTCTCTGTATCTCTCTCTCTCACACACACACACACACACACAGTTCTAAATCAATATTTTGAGAGCTCAGTCCAGCTTTCTTATCAGAGAAATTCCTTATTTCAACATTTAATAAAGAAGTAAGGTATTAGTAGCCTCTCTCACAGCTTCTACTGTAGGCTATAACAGGTATCTTACCAGTTTGAAAACTGAATGCCAAACTCAGCAGCAGCAGTGACTGCATGGTTCAACCAACCAATAAGTCCGTCAGCTCAGATCTCCGTTTGGACAGCATCAAACCCCGAGTTTAAGACACAAGATATCGTGTAATAAAGATAATCCGCCCGTCGAATAGCAATGTCCCCGCCTTCGTTAGGGAGGCGTACGGCGGTTTTACACCATTTCGGTTTTGCCTATATCTCGTTTTAACGTGATGCGCGCTCTTTGCGTTCACCGCGATGGTCCGTTTTCCCATTAGCAGTGCATTCCTCTCTCTCTCTCTCTCTCTCTCTCTCTCTCTCTCTCTCTCTCTCGCTCTCTCTCTCTCTGACGTCATCACCACAGCACTGCCCCCTTTATCTCATAGAAGTGGATATTGCATCGGCCAACGTCGGCATGAGAATCTGGCCTACATATGCTTAATGATTTCGTAACATTTTTGCATTTACCGCTGCGTTTTAATTGTCAGATGTGCTCGGTTCTGTATCCTAAATGTATATCTTAAACAATGACATTGATGGTTTTTCTCGACCTCAATAAACAAGGCTATGTCCACGACCCAATTTCATTTACTGTGAATAGCGCAAAGTGGGTTTAATGGTTGTTCGTATGTCACTTGTGATAACGGATTTGTAGTGTAGACCTCGAAGTGGATGCGTCCTCCCTTAGTCATGAAAATTATTAGAACGCGGTTTGGGCGCTATCTTGTGGAGCTCTTGCGATCCTGCTTGATGGAAAAAGGTTTCTATAGTTTCCGCACAAAGATGCGAGCATCGTTATACGTATGCTTTGAACGAGATACAATCATAAAGATAACGAAAACAAAATGCATAATTTTCATATTATGTCATATTTTACAATAAGATAATACATAAAAACACGTGCCCGGCGTCGCATATCAGCAACATGTAGAATACCCTACACATTTATTTTCTAAATGTATTTCTAAATGTAAATGGTAGGTAGGCTTGGCTACTTATAGGTCTAGGTTTAACATATTTCATATCCAGCCCTTTTTATATAATAGGCAACATAAATACAGATTATATTTCAGGTTGTGTAGAAATCAGAGAAAAGTTGCCATGTCGTGACATTGTGATGCTCTTTAGCAAATAACAACACAGCTTACACAATGAAGATCTATGGGTAAATATAATATATTATATTAGGCCTAACAAAACAACCGCAAGTCTGCCATTTGGCATACAGAGGTACACATCTCTGCCGGGACTCGAACCCGGAGCCTCTGGATTAGAAGTCCAGCGCGCTATTCCATTGCGCCACAGAGACTGCGCCGTTGAGTGCTGTACAGGCAAACCTTAAATATCCTCTGATATACTGCATCGTTGTACATCTTTGCAGCATCAGGACCAGTCTCTGTTAAATAATGAAGCGGCCAGCAGAGGGTGCTGTTTGCATTCACAAGAATGGGAAGGAGTGAATCATTCCATGAGCCAACATGGTGCTCGACCGACCAAAAATCCTGTCCTTCCCGATAGATAATACAATTTTTATTTAATATGCTGAGTAACACACTGTAACACACTGAGGTGGTATATTATTATTATTATTATAGAGGTAAAATATTCATAGAGTATTTAACTTGAGTCAATTCAAGAATTATGATTCATGATTTAAGGATGATTCCTTTTTCATTGCTGTTTGTATTTGTTTTTGCTGCAAGTTGCTTGGATACATTTAAAAAAAAAATAAAGGTGGGATTGATATTAAAATGTGTATACTTTGTCTAATATAAATCATATGTCTGAAAATGTAAGCAGGATTCGTCTTCCATCAGCCTGACATGTTCATTGCAATGGTGAATTATGCTTACATACGCTAGATAAAAAACAATTTATAGTAATTACTTTCTGCTCTTGCGAATAAGCCACATATTGTTTAGGGCAATGGTTCACAACTTTTTTGGGTCAGCCATTGTACACTGTATATACACCATTACAAAGTACTTTTATATATGGAACCATATTAGTTGTTTATTTTGAAGCAGATGCGCTAACTGCATATAGGCTAGCCTATTGCTAATGAAACAATTAAATAGGCCTAGTTTTTGCAAGGCTACTGCTCACTCACTTTGCTGTAGCCCACCGTGGCTCCAGAGACATTATGCATAATGACTTTGGTGGCTCTTAGGCTATTGTCTGCAACAGTGTATGTCCCTTTGAAACAAGTGTTAAATTAGATCTCTAAATGACTGTGGAGTTTGGGGATATTGAACCTGAGTGGGAAATGTTCAAAGCTTCCATTGCTGAAGCTGCGGTGAATAGCTGTGGTCTCAAGGTCTTAGGTGCCTCAAGGGGCAGTAACCTTCGAACACCGTGGTGGATACCAGTGGTCAGGAAAGCCGACCGACTGCAGAAGGCCTTTCCGGATACGTTGTCCCAGAAGACTCTGGAGGCGGTTGCAAGGTACCGACAGGCTCAAAGGGCTGCAGCATCTGCCCTAGCAGAATCAAAACAGCAGGTGTGGGAGAGCTTCGGAGAAGCCATGGAGAAAGACTTTCGGTCGGCACCAAAGTGTTTCTGGAAAATCGTCTGCCATCTTAGGAAGGGGAAGCGGGGAACTATCCAAGCTGTGTACAGCAAGGATGGGACACTGTTGACCTCAACTGAGGAAATAATTGGGCGGTGGAGGGAACACTTTGAGGAACTCCTGACTCCTACTGACACACTCTCTTGTGATAGAGACAGAGCTGGAGGCTGATAAGGGATCCTCATCAATTTCCCTAAGGGAGGTTACTGAGGTAGTCAAACAACTCCACAGTGGCAAAGCCCCGGGGGTTGATGAGATCCATTCATAAATGCTAAAAGATTTGGATGTCGAGGGGATGTGTTGAATGACATGCCTCTTTAACATTGCGTGGAAGTAAGGGGACAGTGCCAAAGGAGTGGCAGACTGGGATGGTGGTTCCCCTCTTCAAAAAGGGGGACCAGAGAGTGTGTGCCAATTACAGGGGCATCACACTACTCAGCCTCCCTGGTAAAGTCTACTCCAAGGTGCTGGAGAAGAGGGTTCGGCCGATTGTCGAACCTCAGATTGAAGAACAACAATGTGGATTCTGTCCTGGTTGTGGAACAACGGACCAGCTCTTTACTCTCGCAAGGATCTTGGAGGGGGCCTGGGAATATGTCCTTCCAGCCTAAATGTGCTTTGTGGATCTAGAGAAGGCGAATGATCGGGTCCCCTGGGAGATACTGTGGGAGGTGCTGCGGGAGTATGGGGTTAGGGGGTCTCTTTAAAGGGCAATCCAATAACTAAATATGTCCAAAGCGAGAGCTGTGTTTGGATTCTCGGCAGTAAGTCGGACTCGTTTCAGGTGGGGGTTGGTCTCTGCCAGGGCTGCGCTTTGTCACCAATCCTGTTTGTGATTTTCATGGACAGGATATCGAGGCGTAGTCATGGTGGAGAGGGGTTGCGGTTCGGTAGCCTAAGGATCTCATCACTGCTTTTTGCAGATGATGTGGTCCTGATGGCATCATCAGTCCGTGACCTCCAGCATTCACTGGATCGGTTCGCAGCCGAGTGTGAAACGGCTAGAATGAGGATTAGCACCGCTAAATCTGAGGCCATGGTTCTCAGCCGGAAACCGATGGAGTGCCTACTCGAGGTGGAGAATGAGTCCTTACCCCAAGTGAAGGAGTTTAAGTACCTCTGGGTCTTGTTCACAAGTGAAGGGACTGTGGAGTGAGAGATTGGCCGGAGAATAGGAGCAGCGGAAGCGGTATTGCAATCGCTTTATTGCACTGTGGTGAGGCAAAGCTCTCGATCTACTGGGCAATTTTTGTTCCTACCCTCACCTATGGTCATAAAGGGTGGGACATGACCGAAAAAACAAGATCACGGGTGCAAGCGGCCAAAATAGTTTTTTTCAGAAGGGTGGCTGGCTTCTCCCTTAGAGATAGGGAGAGAAGCTCAGCTATCCGTGTGGAACTCGGAGTAGAGCCGCTACTTCTTCGCGTCGAAAGGAGTCAGTTGAGGTGGTACGGGTGGTACGCATCTGGTAAGGATGCTCCCTGGGCACCTCCCTTGGGAGGTGTTCCAGGCACGTCTAGTTGGGAGGAGGCCTCCGGGAAGACCCTGGACTAGGTGGAGAGATTATTTTTCCACTGGCCTGGGAACGCCTCAGGATTTCCCAGTCAGAGCTTTCTAATGTGGCTCGGGAAAGAGAGGTTTGGGGTCCCCTGCTGGAGCTGCTGCCCCCGCGACCAGACTCTGGATAAGTGGATGAAGATGGATGAATGGTCTCTGGAAGAGGTGTGCTGTGTTTACTGAGCGATTTGAGGTGAGCATAATGTGGTGTTTTGTAAATCTTATGTTACGAAATGTTAATCTGCAGTACCCCAAAACATAATCATCGGCATAAATCAGTCCACAGGGCCAAATCTATATACTAGAATGTTCCATAGGGGAAATAAAATAAAAATGTACACATACTGCCCAGAGATCACACTGTAACACATTTCACCGTAAATAAACAATAACCTAAATTACTGGCAGCAGAGACCAGCAGTTTCCTGTAATTTTACAGTGCATCTACAGTAATTCAATTTTTTACAGTAAATTACTGTATTTTGGTTAACAGTATATGACAGTATGACTGTAAACTGCGTTTTACTGTACTTTCAGATTATATGATGTAAAACAAGGGTGGGGAATCCTGGTCCTGGAGGGCCACTGTCCTGCATATTTTAGATGTCTCCCTGCTCCAACACACCTGATTCAAATGAATAGATCGTTATCATATTATTTATATAATACATTTCTTTGTATACCGTGTTCAGTTTCCAAAGCTACAGTGGTCACAAGTAGTGTTGCAGCCATGTAACTGGTCATTCTTGTTACCCTATCAACACCCTTTTAACAGTCCTGATAACTCCTTCTGTGGTCCATTCTTGAGGTGCCTTTCTTTTTAACACACAAAATAAGTTTATCCTTGCCTGGGGGGAGGAGCAGGTTCAGGTCTATCATTTGTGATTAAGGGCTGTACAACTAATTGACAAGTTTGACACAAGAATCAAGACATCCTCTTCTGTCTTTCAGATAATACATTCGCTGTGTACAGCACAGATAATGTTCTTATTAAAATGTTTTTTTTTATAAACTCAAACTGCTCTCCTTGACCCACCAGTGTTCTGCCCTGTAGGTCTTTAACAGTTACATGGCATAGGGTTTCAGACACAGGCTCTAGACCAGGGTTAGGGTGGGTGCCAGTGGCAGCTCATCACACATGTGCAGCAGCTATTGGATAATACAGTTGACTTCAATGTATGTACAGTACACACCTATGTGCTTCAGTTTTCTGTTTACAGGCTTCTACAATTTTGCTTTTAATTTGTTGGCCAACTGTCCTTCTGCCAACTGTCCTGCCAACTGTATAGTGGCCTATACAACAGTATTGTCTGTTTTTAAATTGTTTAAAAAATACAATTAAGTTAATATTATATGTGAATATTTGGCTCAATCGTTTCTTCAGGTGCTTCTGTCTACTCTGGTTCATACACGTTTTACTAAATCAATCGCACCTGTTGAAACACGTGCCATTGCAGCTAGCTAGATGTGTGAGTAGCACTTCAGAATGTTGCGCAATAGCCTAGAGTTGAAAGGGGGAGGGAGTATGGGGGCGAAATTAAATCCCGCCAATTCAGCTCTGAGCCCTTTGAACGTTTTTTTGTCATACTGTAGATAGGCCTACACTTATTTATTGTTTTATGATTTATTTGGTTGATGTATATTTAACATATCCCTCTGCAATATTGGGAATATAATATATATAATAATATAACCACTTCCCTGTCTCTTTAAACTAGCAATAGAAATGCAAATGAGCCTGGCACGGCTTGACTTGATGCAGCCAAATGTGCCAGTGGAAAAGACCCATAGCTGTCATCTTCGGAATATCCTCCCCGGTCCTCTGGTACTTTCGTGGGTGGTCTAACTGCAACATTTTGCGGAACATCTGTAAGACTACACTATAAAAATGTACCTCACTGTCAATTCCAGGTCTCCTCCTTTTGAAAATATGACCATCCTGTTTGTGGTTGATGTTGTCTTTGTAATAGCACAAGTAAACCAACAAAGTAAACACGATAGCTACTGTACATCTATATATTGGCAAGTAATTTTAATATTGATTTTACTGGGGGGGTTTTTTGTTTAAATTGAGTTTAAGGATACACCTTACTGTAACAGAACCGTTCAATAAAAAGTTGGAAGTTTTTTTTTTTTTTTACTGATGTAATGAGTCTAATCTTCCTTAAAATATATTGGTCATGTCATGCTAACTCCTCACCAAGTGCTGAGGTGTCCTTGAGCAAGATACCTGTTATGTCTGGTTTAGTTAAAATCAGCATGTATGATGTTATGTTCTATAATAAGAGATGTAATAGGAGCGTGGTTGAGGTAAAGTAAGTACGACAGTTGGACTCTCACTCTACAATAAAGTTTGGATAACTTTTCGGTGAGTCTGTTTATTGACTAAACAACACAACACCTAACCCTAACTGCTCCTGGTGGTTGGTTACGCTTTGCACGGCAACAATCACCATCAGTGTTTGAATGTGTGTGAATCTGTGAATGTGAGGCAATCTTGAACAGCGCTTTGAGTGGCAGGAAGGTTAGAAAAGTGACATAAATGCAATCCATTTAACATTCATCTGCACCGTAACAGCAAAATACATTATTAATAATAATATAACAAATATTGTGTGTCTGGGGGGGGGGGGGGGGGGGGG
>JAODLL010006582.1:0-15505 GCA_026546735.1 Forbesichthys agassizii
AGTAGAGCCGCTACTCCTTCGCGTCGAAAGGAGCCAGTTGAGGTGGTATGGGCATCTGGTAAGGATGCCCCCTGGGCACGTCCAGCTGGGAGGAGGCCTCAGGAAAGACCCAGGACTAGGTGGAGAGATTATATTTCTACACTGGCCTGGGAGCGCCTTGGCATCCCCCAGTCAGAGCTTTCCAATGTGACTCGGGAAAGGAAGGTTTGGGGTTCCCTGCTGAAGCTGCTGCTCCCGCGACCCGACTCCGGATAAGCGGATGAAGATGGATGGATGGATGGATGTATGTTTCATTCATCTTTAACTGCGTATGCATACCGTTGTATTCTGTAGAGGAAGCTGGCGGAATACATAGTTGAAAACATAACAAACCTGCATTGATCATTCTTGAAGCAGAGGTGCTGAATACAAATGTATTCATGTGTGCCTTTTAACAGCCAGCTGCACAGTATTAAGCCTCATGCATAATTATATGGCAGCGATAACCAACACTAACATAAGCAGGGTGAAGAGGTCACTCTCAGGCAAATGAGAACTGAGATTTTAATGAGGGTAAGAATTGGAGCAGTCCATTAATGCCTAAGTGAGTGTAACAGATGTTTTCCCCTTTATGTTTTGTGTTTTACAGACCCTGAGGATTACCAGCCACCCATATGGAAGTCTTATTGTAAGTAAATGGTAAATAGACTGCATTTATATAACGCTTTTATCCAAAGCGCTTTACATTATGTGCACATTCACACACCAATGGTGATGTCAGCCATGCAAGGAGACACCTGACCACCGAAAGCAGTTATGGTTAGGTGTCTTGCTCAAGGACACCTAGACTCTTGGTGAGGAGTTAGCAGGGTTTGAACCAGTGACCACATATTGCCCCGCTCTACCACTGCGCCACTTGCCGTAAGTATAATGTCTGCTGAGATTCAGAGTGTAATGCTTACTTCAGCTCCTTGCAGAACAAAGGAACAGGCTAATGTAGAATACACAAGTATAGAAATATACGTGGCCAGATGTTTATTAAAGGCACACACATACAAAGAATTCCCGATGTTTGAAGAAAATAGGTGTTCTCACCTGCACAGACTATTGGTTTTCCATATAATCGAGGCTGAGGCTGAAGCTATAAATGTAAAACTCAAAATACTGTTATTTTTTTTAATGAATACAAAATTCCTTTATTCAACAAAAACATGGTTACAATCCTAGCCGCTGTGTTTGATTGTGAGATTATTTTACTTCCAGTCCAGTCTGGCCAAGGTGTATTTTTAGAGTCTACTATATACTGTACCTGCATCTCGGCAGTGGAGGATGTCCAGCATCTCGCTGGTTGACTCAAATCGTCCTGACAACATTTCTCCTATCCTTGCACATAAAATCTGTTGTGGTCAGGACTTTGTTGGCCCTCACACAGCAGTTTCTGTGTATATAAAATGCTGTGCTGCTTTTCTTTTACACAATCTCTGTTTTAGCAGAATAGTAGATGAAGTGTTTGGTATTTAATACAGTTCGGTCAGTAAGTATATAAAAGCCAACAGAAAAAATAGTAAATTGGAGATATATATCACAGCCATGTATTCCCAGTTGCCAGAACGACTGCAAACGCAAAACTGCTTATTCTGCTCTTGTAGCAATATTTCCAGTCCTACACTGAGTCCTACACTGTTTGGGAAAAAGTACATCCTTGCCAACATGTCATTTGAAGATAAAATGTGTGAATGTCAAGCAACAACCATATTAGGCTACTGGTGTGCTAACTATTCACCGCACATTCTGCACAACTGTAGTGTTACTGAGGCTTTGAGGGTGATTTGTCTTTCAATGTGTGACATATTCCTCAGTTCCATTTTTAGCGGTTTCACCGATTCACTTTGAGCTCAACCCCCTACTTTTTAAGCATGACTAATCCACAGACGCCTAGTTGTGGCGCAGTGCCTCCCTGTCTTCTGAAGTGGATTAAAATAACCCTGTTAAATACACAGAGCAGGCCTGACAATTCTGGAAAACCATATCCTTTTTCATGTAATGGGTACTGAGGTACAGTATTTGAGGTGCATGAGCCGTGCTCTGTGGACTCTATGAACCACTCCCATTGTGTTGTACAGTACCATGTTTTTTAGGATGGGATTGGATTGGATTTACAAAGATAATTCATGAGGATGCATGTTACCGTTTTATCACCTCCTTTAACTTTAGACTTATTACCTTGGTAATGTTTGTAAATTACATTTATTTTTCCCACTAAAGATTAGAGTTAGCAAATGCAAGCTAATACATTTTTTTGTCAACTCATGGTCCGCTAGCTAGCTAAGTGTTTTGTGTGCATGCTGAGAAAAGAATCTGGTGTTTCTACCCATCTCTGGCTCTATAAATAGTAACACAAACAAAGTGGTGCAGACCGGACCACACAATACTATCTTAGCAATATGTTTCCCAGGTGTGGGGGCGGAGCTTCTGAGGGGGGAGCACACTATGGCATTGTAAGGAGAGGTGTTTTTGTTTTGACCGAGTTCAAATATCCACAAATGTTCTCCAGAAGGACCAGAATGACTGACTCACCTTTAATGTCCATGTGTCTTCTCTCTAGTGTACCAGCTGCAGCAGGAGGCCCCTAGACCCAAGAGGGTCACATGCCCACAGGAGGTCAGTATGTCTGGGATGCAAGTGGATGCTGGCATTCAGGGAACAACCCTTATTAATGACTCAAACATTGAGTTCTAAGCGTGATCGACATGGATTTGTATTGATGTGGGACAAGTTCTCTGCCGTGAGATCGATAAGCTTTATGCGCAATTAATTTAAAAAAAAATGTGTTAAACGGTACGCACCGCTTCTGGTTAGTTGCTCTACGAGCTAACATCTGCATTATTTTATTTAAGATCCCTCTAGGAACTACCAAAAACTAAAGTTATCAGTCCATCAAATTGTGAACGATTAATACGCAGTTAAACGGTAAAAAAAAAAAACTTTGCATGGTAAAATAAATCTAATCCTAATAAATCAAAATCATACGTCAGTTATTCTATACTGTGTGTATTTAACAGACATCTCACCATCACACGTTTGATTATGGACTAAAAAGCAATATAAACACTGTTATGCTGAGGACTATACCTGTACAAGATAACCTGTATAAGGCTAATATGCAGCTAGCCCACTGTAGTCATGGAGCATGGAGCATCCAGCTAAAAATACCTACATATATAGCCAACACGACACTGTTTGTTCGTTGCACAGTATGTAAACAATCCAGAATTAGATAGCCTGCCTGATCAATCTGTACAGAAACATGATTGCTTACTTGTAGCACATGGTAAATGGACTGCATTTACTAACCTTTCAGCCACTCAAAGCGCTTTACAGTATTTTGCCTCTCATTCACCCACCGATGGCGATTGCTGCCATGCAAGGCGCGACCAATCACCGGGAGCAGTTAGGGATTAGGCATTTTGCTCAAGGATGCTTACAGGTAGGTCAACACCGGGGTTTGAACCCACAACCAACTCATCTCGTATTGTTACCAGCACGGCTGTTATCACTTGGCCACACAGACAGACACTTGTCGGCTGCACAGACAGATTCTAAATGTAACTTTTAAATTGTCGGTTGATGGTCTGTTAACGAGCATTGGTTATCAGTAATAATTATTTTTCAAAATGAGCACTGATTGTGTTATGTTATCTGATTACCCAGAAGTGAATATTACGTTGTCAGATTGGTTTAACTAACCTAGTTACCACATTCTCCAATAAGCGGAAGCCACGAGTACTGTTTTCCGGTTTGGTCATGTGACGTAGAGCCTATTCAATCAACTCGTGGAGCTGACACATATTGCTTCTGTTATTCATTCCAAAATACATTCCAGTAGTTAAAAGACAATCCTAATGTCAACAGACTTACTGTTTTTAACATTTTGAAAAGGAAAAATGTATCATGACACAACTGCACATATTAATCATTTATATATGATAGCTATAGCAATCAGCAGTTGTTAGATAGCATTTAATCTGCTAGGTTGGGCAGCTGTGTGTATATGTACAATAAATGAGTGCAAGCAGAGAAACCTTGTCTTGTGTTGCAGACTACCCGTGATCTTTCTTACAGACTGAGAACAATTGAAAAAGCAATTGGAGTTATATTTCATAAAGCCTAACGCCATATAATATGTGTTCTCTGGCTTACAGATGGAGACCAGACCCAAGTATTATGGCAGAGAGTAAGTACTCCAATAACAGCTTCATATGTGTTGCTGTATGGTCCTTTGGATGAAAGTGTATGTCCTTTAGATTTGGTTTGATTGTTGTGGTTGATGGTAGATGTTTATTTACAGATATAATCTTTACCATTCAAGAATATGCTCATAAGAGTATGCACTTAGGCTACATGTGTTTGAAGAGAGACAACGTCAGCATAAATATCTTGCTGTTAAATGATGTGGATGGGGGAGTAATTTAAATAGCCCATAGATGTACAGTAAATGGTATCACCAAGCAACCGTTGTCACAGGTTCCATGGCGTGATATCTAGAGAATATGCAGATCAGCTCCTGGGGGGTCTGGAGGGGGCTTACCTCATCAGAGAGAGCCAAAGGCAGCATGGAACTCACACTTTGGCCCTACGGTACATATCCAGACTGCAAGATGTCATTTTTATTTATTAATAATGTTATTATAGTTATAAATAAGAATATGTGTTTACTATTGTTTACATATTCATCTTTAACATATTGTATAATAATATTATATTATTTGATTAGATGTTTGTGTAAATATACAGTTTATTTTTCAGCTGCTGTCTTGTGTGATTAATTGTATGCAGCAAAATATGATGATCCACAATCCCTTGCATGCAATCCTTTGCATGTGCACGTAAACATGCACGTTTTTATCACACACTTTAGGGGGCACAGGTCAATGTGTGCAGTATGTGTCTGAAGGCCATCGCACACTGCAGACGCCCAAGTTTTATTTCGTAGTTCTTTTTATCAGGGCAACACCCACTGGGGTGTTAGGACATGGTTCTATTTATTGAAGCCATAAACATGCACATAGTTTAGCTTCTCCGTCAATTTGTCTTGCATCTTACATTTCTGATGTTTTTAAAAGTGCATCCTTTGATGTGCCACCAAACGACCCCACCAGCGGGTGTTGGCATTTAGTACGATCTGGTTTATCTCTCACACTCTCTGCCTCCCCCCCCCCCCCTCTCTCTTTCTCTCCCTCTCTCTCTCTCTCCATCTCCCTCTCATTTACGTGTACATCTCGTTATGCGCCAACTGACTCAGTCTGTGTATATACTTATGCTTCCACGTAGGTTTGGGCCTCAGACTCTGAACTACAGGCTCTTCTACGACGGGAAGCACTTTGTCGGTGAGAAGAGGTTTGAGTCGGTGCATGACCTGGTGACAGATGGCCTCATCACGCTCTACATTGAGACCAAGGCCGCGGAATACATTGCCAGGATGACGACAAACCCCATCTACGAGCATTTAGGCTACACCTCCCTCCTTAAGGACAAGATGGTGCACAGGCTGAGCCGCGGGCGCACAGACTCTCGCAGAGTCACATTCCAGAGAGAGGACAGGGTGAGGCTTATCATTCAACACATTTGCTTCCCTGCATGCAGCAGTGACTAATGTACTCTATTTATTTGGCTTTTACTCATTTTTTTGAGTTTTTTGGACTGCAGAATGGTGCAGCACTCTGGTTTTTGCAGCTTTTTGCCCTAAAAGAGGCAAGCGCACGCACGTATACACACCCAACCACACACACACACACACATCTACACTCACGCACACGCACACACACACACACACACACACAGCCAAATATATTATAACATTATATCAGCTACTGTATAATGACAACTGAAAACATGATTAATAGAACTTCCATCCATCGATCTTCATTCGCTTATCTAGAGTCCGTCTTTAATAGAACTTAATTACAATAACTATATAAAATTGTGGAATCATGTTGTGATCTCACAAAAAAATATAATATAATATAATATAATATAATATATAATGATGGGTTGTGACCTCCAGTTTGAGAACAAATCATATTATTTTTGTGCAGTCGATGTAACCGGAAATTGCACAAAAGCATTCATTACAACAGCTTATTGAATAGGCGTCTGGTTCTTTAATGGATATACTGTATCATACGGATTTATCCATTAAAGGGGGCAGAGTGGTCTAGGGGTCTGGATGTTGGACTCCTAGCCGGAAGGTCGTGGCTTAGTACCTCCGTACTATGGAAGAGCAACATGGATAACTATCCCTCCACTAGGTGGCAATCTAACACAATTGCTTTCTCTTTCTTTCTTTCGTTGACTTTGACATTATCTTTAACAGTCACTGATTTTTCAGTGGTTTCCTCCTATTCAGAGAAAAGCTACACTATGTACACTATGTGTGTGTCAGATATGTTGCTCTGGGTTACGCATCGTCAATACGTTAGCTTGACAATCGGTTAACAGAGACATGACAACCCCACAGACATCACAGCGTCATTATAGATATGCCATTAGCACAGACCTATTGGGCCTGCTTTAACCTTCGGTCAGTATAGCATGTAGTTAATTGTGGGTTACAAATGAGGTTTGTGTTTCACATTCCACAAACAACCTCTGTTAGGTTACGAAGACAGGCCGACTAGCCTGCGTATGCTCAATACTCTGCGCTGTGCTAGGCTTAGCCAATTATGGCAATCAGTGATAACCCCATGTTTGTTTGTAGAGAAACAACACTGAGATTCTGTGCATCTAGCGCCTTTCCACAAATACAAATCTGGAGCTTGGCCTACATTTGAATGCCAGTTTGTTTTGTCTGCGTGCGTGTGTGTGTGTGTGTGTGTGCGTGTGTGTGCATGTGTGTGTGTGTGCGTGTGTTTGCGAAGCTCATTTGATATTCAACTTTTCAAGCATTATTTATCAACGGGGACCAAGCCAGCAGAGCTGATTATGAGAGGCTAAGGGGAAAAAACATACGCATGCCAATCAGTTGCAACACGAGAAAGAGCCCAGTCTTTACGTGTCTTCTCCCAGACCATGCCTCTGAGGAGTCAAGACACCTGAACCAGTATCCAGAGGGGCAGACGGTGCAGGAACTACAAATACTTTTAGAATTTTGTGTTTACCAATCACACAACCGCACCCTGCAGCGCTGGAGACACAGAAGCTTCACTGTATTATCGACACTCGCAGGCAGATACTGCTTTAAGTCCAATGCAGGCTTGTTGTCACAAATACATTCTCCCACAAGGCGTGAGAAACCTCTGATTCGACCTGTCTAATACAGCCTCTGACGTTTTGTCCTCATGTACACCCTCCATTGTGTGCCTGACTTTCCCTGAGAATTGTGAAGAGACACTTGCCACACTGGTTTGATATCAGCGAGTCTTGCTTAGAGTACAAGAATCTGATGAATGTATCATTATTGCCACATTCCTGGCTGCCCTAGTCACATAACCGGAAAGCTTTTTTAAAGACTGACTTGTTTGTTGGTACACTTACCATTTGAGCTCACTGCTGTAAACGTGCAAAAAAAGTGAAGCGCTATTTATGTTCCTTAGTTGTAAAATGCAAAAATGCCACTTGCACGGCATAGCAAGCATTTCTAGTAGCAGACATTTTGGAATGGGGAACTTGAATTTGTGTTTTGCCTCAGATTCATTCTGTTCATGTTATTATGTTTTACGTTTAAAAAAACCTTTCACAAAAAACGTTCTCTTCAAAAAGTATCAGCAGTATTTTCTAACGTCTAATGCATTTATAGTGCCCTGCTTTACACATCTTCTTCTTCTTCTATTTTTTCCGTGTGGCTAATACAGTGTCTCCTCAGCACAGAGCCTTGTTGACATACAATAAATGAGCCAAATGAAAAGAGGCAGGTCTAGCTATCTCACTACCCTTTGTGCCCTTTCTTCTAAGATCTTCTTTAAGAGACAAGAAGCCATCTGCCTAGGGGACAAAGAGATCAGGCCTCACCCCCCCATTGTTGTCAGACATTCCCTCATCCCCCCTTTCTTCCTCTAAAGGCTAGAATATCTATCAGGAGGGTTTGCCCCAATGCTATGGTATGTTTTTGACAACACCAACTGCCAAACCCTGTGACAAATGTCCTTGTCCTGTGCTGTCACCCGCTCAGCCATCACTCAAAAAGACCAAAGACTCTCAGACACCAGGCTGATGGTGATGCAACAAAAAGCTCAAAGTGTCTCTTATTAACAACTTCTGTGTCTGTCAGGCTTGAAGGATGCCAATCCTTTCATTGGGTCCCATCTTTGCTGTAGCCCTGTAGGGTCTCTGGGTCTAGCATAGTTTTTTTTTTATAATCTTCACAATAGTACTTCATATGTAACATATACTGTGTATATAAATGTATGATATATATGTATATACAGTAAATGTATGTATATATGTATGTGTATATATATGTGTGTATATGTATATGTGTGTATATGTATATAAAAGATAAAAGGTTATTGCAGAGTTAATGCTGTTAATGCTTTTTTTTTCATACAGTACATGATTGTAAACATTGATTGCATCACTTTTGTGCCACAGTGGTTGTCAATAGTAATATTTTGTCACTATGGGTTACGTGACATGTTGGTGCGTGTCAATATTGACAAGTGACTTGTTGGCCATCAGTTCAGACTTTGTTGATTAACTGGAGAAGCCCTTTGGGGAAGGTTCATGTTTACACAGTGTGGACACCGCCAAAGCACCCCCACTGGAAAATGCATTTTGCTTCAGGCCTGCAAATGACTTTCCCATTCCACTTGGATTTGGGCTCTAAAGGATTGTTCCTTGATTTAAGATTGTGGTCGTAATCCCTCCTTCCCAATTCCAGGAGATGGTCTGGATTGTGATTGACGGAGAACAGCCATGTAGTCGGAGCGTCTATTAGTCTCCAGAGGAATTCCACCTGTGGACTCTCAAACAGCATAGCCAAGAGGTCGAGGGCTAATTGGCTTAAGAGAGCACAGACTGGCTCTGGCAGTCAGTGGTCAGGCCTCAGCAAGGGTAAAGGTTGTATGTGCTTCAGGGCAGCTAGTAGTTAGCTATACGGTTAGCAAGAGAGAGATGCAATGCGGAGTGTGTCTGAGGGGAGGCGGTTGGTGAAGGGGCGGGACCCTAATTTGAGGAGAGGCGTGCTCTGTGCTTTGGAGAGGGCTGCTGGACCATTGACCCTCCTCGATGAGCTGTTGAGCCGTGTGAAGTGGTCCTGAACTGTAGCTGCTGCCTGGCCCCTCCCCTCCTCCCCCACACCAGGGACCCCGCGCTCCGCTCGGCCGTGTGAATGAGGGCCATTGTCTGAGGCACGCTTCTGTCCTTGGGTGGGTGGGAGGGAAGGGGGGAGGGGGGGGGGTGAAGGGGTGCCGCCGCCCACTGCTGCGCTCTCTCTCTCTCTCTCTCTCTCTCTCACTCTGCTGTTGCTGGACACTGAGGGGGTTGAGATGCAGAGCCGCTCCGGTCGCCTCGGGTGTCACCCGACCCCGTGCTGGCCAGCCGCTCGGGAGCATAGCGGGGGAGCCGGCTGCTGTCGGGCCTCCGCTTCCTCCTTCCTCTGCCCCAGGGAGATGGAGCGCCTGTGGGAGCGTGGCGAGACGGAAGCCGTGGAGAAGGAGAATGTGGAGGACCGGGGAGGAGGCTCGCCGGCGGAGCTGCTGACCGCCCACAAGGCCCGGCGGCAGGGGAAGAAGCGGCAGGAGCTGCTGGCGTTGGCCCTGGGAGTGAGGCTGGGCGGCAAGGCAACCGTGTTGTGGAAGCCACTTAAACTGTTGGCCTCCTGTCCGCAGATCTCCTCCACCTCGCCCCTGGTCCGGCACAGTGCCTTGAGGGACAGCCCGGAGAAGCAGTGCTCCTACGAGAAGGTCCACAACTTCAAGGTGAGTCGACTGTGTTGTTGTTTGCGAGGAAGTGGTGACCTCTAATATCCTGTGTTTAAACACTAGGAGTGTATGTTTACACACCCGTCGCCTCACGCAATCATTCGTTTCAACGCAGCTCGTGAAACAGTTGCTATAGTGTGTGTCTGAAATAAACGAGCGGCGTTCAGAAAAGTTACTGCTTTTACCGTCACTGCCTCAGGAGCTGTGAACCTTCCACCGCGTTCGTTCCCTACAAGAGTCTGGTGTGTGTTTCACTGTGAGAACAGCAACAGCTGTCACCCGGGTGCACTAAGTGTGTCTAATGGACACACATTTACAGTGGTGCGCATTGATTGCCATTGATTTCCATGCTGTTAGCCTCCTTTCCTCGTCTCCGTAGTTTGATTTATACGAGACCAGATGTGGTAGCACAACAGTGTGCAGGCTTTTGCCCTGTCAGTCCTGAGTTCTCACTAATAGCCTCTGTGCTGAGACCTTAAAAAGCCACTGTCTTCCTAGCAGACACAAAACAACTTGGATTAGGGCGTGCCTGTGGGTACCTGAACATTGTGGCTGTGGTGTCTCATGTTCCAGCCAACCCACAGGTCGGAATGGCCCCCGGCATCTTGTTGACTCCCCCTTTGAAAGAAATAAAGCCGCCCTACACCCCACCTGTCCTCCATGCACACCAGTCTATTGTAACCTAATGAAAGACTTTATTACTGATGAGTGTGCGTGTGTGCTTGTCCACGTGCATGTGTGTGAATGTGTGCATGTGGGGATGTGTGTGTGCGCATGTGTTCCTGTACGTCTGTGTGTGTGTGTGTGTGTGTGTGTGTGTGTGTGTGTGTTTGTGTACTCACACGCATGTGCCTTTTGTGTACTGTGTGTGTGTGTGTGTGTGTGTGTGTGTGTGTGTTACACCTACATGAAGTTTTGCTTGTGTGGGTGTTTGTATATGCCCAACAGCCTGGGAACAGATGCCAGACACACTTCTGCAAATCCTTTAATCTTCCTTGTATATACAAATGCTCTCATATGGCCACGGGTCCCATCCACTGTAGCGATCAGGGGACGGTAATCTCTCTGTGCAGCTCATATAATGGGTATTGACTGCAGAAACAGTAGAAATGTTATTATCAATGGGTTCAGGCCAACGTTGTTGTCTTTGTGTGTCTGTATAACCGTGTGTGTTTCTTGAACACCTCCAGGTACACACATTCAAAGGGCCACATTGGTGCGAGTACTGTGCCAATTTTATGTGGGGACTCATTGCCCAAGGAGTTCGTTGCTCAGGTAATTAATCTTTCACTTGGACAGTATCCACTGTACCTATTTTCCATCTGGAGAAACAGTCTCATGAATCACGAATTACTGATGAAAACGGGGTTCATTTTACGTGTATAAACATTGGCCTGTGATCGATGCAAAGAAAATGTATAATACTTGAAAATTGTTTCTGTATATCGCACAGTATAACGCAACATAAAGGTTCACATAACGAAGAACCACAACTGAAACTATAGCGTCAGCTAATCCCTCCATTTATTGTATGCCTGAGATAGAAATGAAAGACTGCATGTTGCATTGGAGCTGCTTCCCGTTTCACCTACTTTGACCTCCCATGGCACGTTGCATGTTGATATCACTTGTTGCAAAAATACAGGTTTTGCTGCCCTGCCTGTTGCAACATTGTAAAAACAGTGAGTATCAATGGCACGGCATATGTACTGTAAATAAATAAATACATATATATATATATATATATATATATATATATATATATATACATACGTAGCTAATAGGCAATGTCAGATTGAATAATGGCGTTTTACTAAATGGTCATTCTTACTATAACTTATTTATAAATAATACTTTCCAAATATGGAAACTCTTGTTTTGTTACCTTATATACAGTATAGCATAACAACATCAAACTTGCTATTGCATGGTACGGTACACTCCAGGTTAATGTCCATAAGTTACCGTATGGAGGTTTAAGCCTCATGTCAGATGGCGATAGTGCAGATAAAATTCTGACAGGTTTATTGGTTAACTTGTTTGGCTTCTCTTCAGACAGAGTGGTTTTTGTGAAAGCATTAGCCAGGCAGATTAGCTCCAGGCAAACATTGCTATCATCAGACACCCCATGTGCTGCGCTGAAGCAGGAGAGACATGTCTGCTCTCTCTCCCTTTTTAATAACTGTCCTTGCCACTTCTCCTTATCTTCTGACACACTCTCTCTGGCAGCGCGGACCCAATAAGGGCCCAGGTTAGCTTTCCCCCCACCAGGTCTGGGACTCGGCAGAAAAAGTGCCCAGTCGGAGTGATGTCAATTCAGAGACTCTGTTCTACACGAATAATTAGCCTCAAACAAGTGCCTTCCTTCCTGAGAGATCCCTGTTCGCCTGTTTTGTCTTTGTCACAGGCAGTTGTACCATACACAGAAATTACGCATTGTCACGCATTGGGGCTCTTCTGCCATCTGCCCCAAGCTTCCTCTCTCCCTCCCTCCCTTTAAACAAAGCCGTGTGCATTGTTATCTCATTGTGTTACTTTGAATGTGGTGGAAAAGACAGGATAAGCTGCGTATGTGCTGTCTGACGGCGCAAGCCAGCTCAGATAACTGTGATGGGCTTGTTATCTTGATGCTTCTCTCCCCCTCTCTCTCCCCCTCTCTCCTCTCGCTCTCACCCTCTCCCTCTCTCCCAATCTCTCCCTCTCCCTCTCTCTCCCTCTCCCTCTGTCTCCCTCCCCCTCTCCCTTCCCCCCCCCCCTCCTCTCTCCCTCCCCCTATCTTGGGACACGCGGACACATAATCCCAGACTGTGGGCTGAATGTGCACAAGCAGTGCTCCAAACTGGTTCCGAGTGACTGCCAGCCAGACCTGCGCAGGATAAAGAAGGTGTTCAGCTGTGACCTAACCACCCTGGTGAAAGCCCACAACACAACGCGCCCCATGGTGGTCGACATGTGTATCCGGGAGATAGAGCTGAGAGGTACAGTTGTGCACCCATAGGCTGTACTCTGTACACATGCCACACCCAGGGCAGGGATGTCACAACGAATACATTGTCAAACCCTCCGTGACGTCACCCATAGCTTTTCTCAAGAACGGATGATTTGAACACCACGCTGTGTTGGCTCTGGCCGTTGCCATCTTTGCAGTACCTCACTCACTCTAATGCTCCCCTATGCCCCCTGAAAATGTATGGCTATATACAGTATGTTACACTGATGAGTTATTAACTCTTTAGAATTGTTATTAATGAGGAGACTAGCTATATAGACCAATAGCGTTTTTTTGAACCAGGCTGTAAACATGTTTTTTTTTTGGTAAATTTTAACATTGTAGTCTGTGGGGATTGACTCCCTTTTGCAGTCAGCCTCAAGCGGCCATTCGATGAACTGCTGGGTTTGCCACTTCCGTGTTGTATTAATTTCACAGCACCGGAGGTTCCCGTTTGGTAACACCACATTTTATTCTTCTGTTAGCCACTCAAAACAAAAGTGTGTGTGTAGTTTTGAGTCAGCACAAGGCTCAACCCAAATATTCAAGACGTCCAATGTGCTGTTTAGGTGTGCTGTTCCCATAGCTCCGCAACAATTTCAAATGTCATTTCGCTATTTTTAGATGCTGTCACTGAATGTGTGTATTCTGAACTGTTGGCTATGCATCATCAATAGGTGTGTACGGAGTTATGTCTGTACACACCTGTCTAATGCTGTCAAATCCTATTTGTTTTTCTAGTTTTATCATACAACATTTAAGAATGATATTGCTGTCAGGTGGGGAAAATAAATATTAACGTGTCATTGATTTCTATTTAATATGATAATGTAGCCACGTAATTCACGGGTTGAGCAAGATTTATGACCCTTGGGTTTTGGAAATTGCTTCAAAAAAATGTACTTGATGCTTTTTGATTGGATTTTAAATTCCTTAAAGTTAGCCTTTGAGAAAGGCAAGATTTTCACCTGAGTAAAAACACGAGAAATTAAAGATTGACAAAACATGTTTCCAAATTTTTACTTGCAGGCCTGAATTCTGAGGGACTTTACAGGGTTTCTGGCTTCTCAGAGCACATTGAAGACGTGAGACTCGCCTTTGATCGAGGTTTGTTTGCTTTAGTTTAGCAGGGGTTTGCCCCAGTACTGAGTTGGGTTTGAAGTTGTGGAGCCATGAAGTCTGTATAAATGTGAGGGGTGCAATATGGAAGATAATGAGAATATTGTTTTGAGTAGCATAGACAGATGTAGCTACTTTGCATCGGTATACTATAATCATGTTATTATATATTGTACATTTACATATTTGTACATTATACAATATATGTTTGGACAGTATACAGTAGTACATATTACATTTACAGCATTTGGCTATAGTTGACCAGGTCAACTATTCACCAGCAATATACAGTATATTTAGCATATATTGCATACATTACATACAGCATATTTATATTTTGTCACGCATATCCTGAGATGTGTTCAGAATTGGTGAACATATTCAAACAGTTTGCAAATGTAAGAAAACGGTCTGAGGAG
The DNA here is from genome assembly GCA_026546735.1 of Forbesichthys agassizii. Lineage (NCBI taxonomy): Eukaryota > Metazoa > Chordata > Actinopteri > Percopsiformes > Amblyopsidae > Forbesichthys > Forbesichthys agassizii. The sequence goes on from JAODLL010006582.1 coordinate 14,424, forward strand.
GTAGTTCTCAGCAAACACACATTGACGCTGGACGAACGCGATTGCAACGAACATTTGCCCTCGTTCGGCAGTTCTGAACACACCTCTGTTTACATTGAACAGAAGGTGACAAGGCCGACATCAGCACGGAGGCCTATGCAGACATCAACATCATTGCGGGTGCCCTAAAGCTCTATTTGAGGGATTTGCCCATTCCAGTTATCACATTTGACTTGTACTCGAAATTCATTCAAGCTGCAAGTAAGATCCCATCAAAGTAATTCTCAAATCATTGCTTTGTTGTTGTGTTATGTTTTGCTTTATTGTACGAATCGTTTCATGTGTTCTTGTAGAAATTTTAAACGCTGACTCAAGACTAGAAGCTATTCATGAAGGGTTGCTTCAACTTCCCCCAGCCCACTATGAGACTCTACGCTACTTGATGGCTCATCTGAAGAGGTCAGTTCATAGAGAAGTTTAGAACAGTATATTTCATACTGTATTCCTTTTTTTTTCTTTTTAAATCTAGCAAGAAATAACTGGTTTATGCTGTTTATGCAGGGTAACAATGTTTGAAAAGGACAATTTCATGAACACTGAAAACCTGGGGATTGTGTTTGGGCCAACGTTAATGCAGCCACCAGATCAGAATGCCTTGGCAACCCTGAACGACACGAGGCAGCAGAAGTTAGTGGTGCAGCTTATGATAGAGCACGAAGACGTCTTGTTCTAGGGGCTGTGGGCATAAGGACAAGTATTCCATCCAAGAGGAAAGTCAAGCCACCCCAAGTCTAATGCATTGTCAAAAATGTTTTTATTATTGTTAAACTGAACTCAAAATGTCTCTCGCATGACTGTTTTAGTTGGAGGGTCAGTTACTGTAGGTTTTAAAGATGTACATACTCAGCGAAGACCATCAGTTTTTATGAGTAACGGCACCATAATATTTATACCGACCTGTTTTGCTGTTCTGATTCATTTTGTCTCTACCTGGTGTAGACTTAATAATGTTAATAATAATAATAATAATAATAATAATAATAATAATAACAAGCTTTTAAGAAGAAACTCTTTATTGATGTACATGGTGTAGCAAGTGGAGG
>JAODLL010006582.1:15605-29404 GCA_026546735.1 Forbesichthys agassizii
TAATAATAATAATAATAATAATAACAAGCTTTTAAGAAGAAACTCTTTATTGATGTACATGGTGTAGCAAGTGGAGGCATGGCATTGAGAGAACTACAAGCCCCATTGTACCAGCCGAGTTAATGTTCCCATTCATTACAAGTGTGTAATATGTTATTTCTTGGAAATATGCAACTTCATATTTAAATCAAAGAATGCAAATGACTTTATTTTAAATTAAATTAGATCATATAATGATCAGAATCTTTTAATGTTCTCCAAATGAAAGATGAGACATTTGAGAGCCCATGAAGCACTTTTTGCAAGGAGTGTAAAGAATTATTTTGTAGAGATGTTTTATTTTTGTCTTCAATTGCACATCATTTTTGTTGACATAATATATCATGATGAGAGTATGTTATTTGGTGAGTTGCTGTCAAAAATACAAAACACAAATAAGAAGATTTAAGGATCTATTGTTTAAATGTATCGGATTGACTATAAAACACAATCATGTACGTAATGGCTATGTTTTGCCAAAATAACAATTTCAGTTTACAAGCTGTATTCTGGGATATTCTTAAATGGATATCCAGTAATGTTTTTTATGCTCTTGGTGTATAAAGTTTACCTTGCCAATTTTTAGCAGATACATAAAAAAATCAGTGGGTCCCCTTCACATTTTATTTGTTGTAATTAAGTGAATTCTTTATATAAATCCATTTTACTAAAGTGTATTTTTGTTATGGTTGCAATTAACATTATAATTGATCAAATGATGATTAATTAAAGTATGTAAAAATGCCAAGATGCTACAAATGCAGGACCTTGTGAAGTCTTCTTTAAAGCTCTATCTGTCTAGGCAAAGCAGTAATTGGACTATATACCACGGCCAAATCGAACAACTGCTTGAATACAAAACCTAGTGTCAGTCACTATAGCTCATGATTAATTTTCTTTAGTAATTTGCTGTGTGAATCATGGTTATAGAACCTGTTCTGTCATCTGCCAATGTCTTTAATCTTACAAGGAGGGTTACGAAGACAGCCAAGGCCCATAGTTTCTAACTGGAGGTGCAAGAAACAGGGAGGCACCTCTGTGGTTATATAATAAGGGTGTAACAGATGAAACCAACAGCTGTGTTCTTGCCAGAGGAGTATTAGTCCTAGAACTCTTAGTTCCAGTGTCATTGCTTCATGTGGGTACCAGAGCATCGACACCAGCAGAATGTAAGTAGGCTATATTAAAAAGCGGCTGAGCTAAGCCACCCTGATAAGATCATCAGTGTGGTATAATGTATTTGATTATATTTTACTACATACATCTTGTGTCATTTACATTTTGATTGGGTTATTTAAAATGTAATGAGCTAGTCAAACTACTCTAAATTTAAATGAACTTAAACGGGATTTTCTCATACACTATACAATTACCTTCTCTGATCTAAATCTGGAAGAGTTGTAATAACAGGGTCATTTAGGAGTTTTGTGGCATTTGGTTGGACTGTTTGATAACAAGATGCTCATTAGCCCTTGGGCTTAGGAAACACCAAATAGTTTCCTTCTGTGGCAGCATGGTGGTGCTGAAATCGATGGATTGAGTATAATAACATTATTATAACCTATCTTGCAGACGAGTCACATTACAGAAAGTTGACCTGGAAAAGCATCCGTGATGGCAGCGACATACCCTTGGTGGAGGGCCTTCACTGTCAGAAGGAAACATACCCAACCATCTACAGAGCAAGAGGTAGTTGCAGAAGACCCTTCTTTTTCTACCCCGTCAGACCTGAGGACCAATTTGACAGTGGAAGCTGAAGGAGTTATCTCTGAAGCAAGTTTCAACCAGCAAACATGCAGAAGGAATCTTAAAATATCTCGATCTGGACGTTTCAAAGAAAAGAGGAGAGTCAGGGCCTCACTTCAAGAAACAAATAACTTTTTTGAAGACAATATTCCCATCACTATCTCAGCCTAAATAGTAGTTGAACACGCACGTGCACACACACACACACACACACACACAAACACACACTTCAATTAAATTAAATCCCACTTTAATGCGGACCCTTAGGTCCAAATCAGCAAACAAAACAATAAGAAAACCGCAATAAAACAGTAGTTGAAGTAGAAGTACAATACACATACAGTGCATATAACTTTGTGATATCATGACAGTTATGTTAGTAAAACTTAAAATACAAATAACTTTTTTTTTTCTAGTGTGTTTCCATAAACAATAGAAATACTTTGTGTCACTCAGCATAAAGGGTTAGTTATAAACCACTATAATCTCATAAATGAATCAATCAGCCTACTTGTAATTGTCTACATTAAGTTCCTCAGTAGGGGATGAAAGGTGGGAACTTAACTTGCACTTGTCCATCTTGGTAACTAGTATTAGTATTGGACTCTAAGTGCATCAATGTATGCCACCTGGAGCTTTTCCATTTTATATATACAATGAATTCGAAGTTGTTTTGTTGTCTTGTTACATGCACACTCAGGAATATCAAAGCATTGTTTCCAGAGATGTAGAATGAAGTAAAACATGCTGTGATTTCGGCAGCTTATACTTGTATATACATTATTTTTCTATTTAAACATACTGTATATTTTCTGTTGCAGTCATACCTACATCATTGTTATTTTGTTTAGGTGTGATGGCCCTGTACTTTAAATACTTCTATCATTAAGGCAAAGCAGATATATAATTAAATAGTATTTTCAATGATTCAATAAATTGCAAGACTATTAATATTTTTCTCTCAATATTATAAACTTTCCACGTAGTCTATATACTGTATCAAAACACAAGGGCGACAGCGCCCTCTAGTGATACACTCAAAGTCGGTCACATTAATGTCAACAGGATCTTAATATTGAATAAAATGTAAATAATACAGAATTAAAGGCAATAATGAACAATGTCAGCATCAGCTGGTGACAGGAACTGCTAGATTGCAAGGGGGGCTATAGTAAGTATAGTAGTGTAGTATAGTATACTATAGTATAGTATAGTATAGTATAGTATATAGTAGTACTAGTATAGTAAATGGACAGTATGTTAAGTGTGGAATCAACAATTGTAAGCTAATACACTTTTTGCCATATTTATTGAATGTTTACTCACGTTTGTTTGCAAGCTGCCTGTTCTGTGTGCGCTGCTGAAAAGGAATCTAGTATGTCTACGCAGCATTTGAAATAGATTGGTGCAGACCGCACCACAGAACAGTACATTAGCCATGGCAATGCTGTGTCCGATGTTGGGGGCGGAGCTTCTAAGGGAGCACCCTATGACAACGAAGGGAGAAGTGTTTTTGTTTTGATCAAGTTCAAATATCAAGAAATCTTTCTCGCATCCTTGACTTTAACCTATTAATGGATCTTATGAATATACAGTAACATGATACCCATAATGGACCATTTACCATTTATCAAATTCCCCCCAAAATACAGTTAATATTAAATATTGGTTTCAGTAATTCAGAAAACCCAGAACAGTATTTAGCAGTGACGTTTTGTCAACAACATAAACATATGAACATTATGGGATGTGTAGTGTTACTATAGATATTTACTGACATTATCTCCTTATTGTAACGTAAGGTGGGTTCAGAATTGGCGAACATAGCGAACGTTTGCAAACATATTTTAACAGTTTTTCGTTTGCATTATGTTCGCCGCGAACGTTTGCGAACAAAAGCAAACGGTTTGAAGAGGTACTTCTCGGCGAACACACGTTAAAGATGGACGAAGGGTGACTGTATAAATCTAATATTGTTGGAATGTTTATACAAATCGTTCAAAATTATAGTTCAGAGCAATGTTCGTCACGAACGTTCACCACTGTTAGCCAATTCTGAATGTCAAATAAAGAGAAAATAAAGAGATTTCAATAGCAGTAGGTGTGTATTGTCGCAATGTGTATGTAGTTAATTTATTATGAACATAGATATGATCTAGTATCTTGTGTTTGAGTCCACATTGGAAATCAACATTATGCTTCACATATCATCTAACATATTGCACACCGCTCATCTCGATTGCTTGCCTTCCACTGACTATTGGGGTCGAGGATTTGTGAGTCCGGTTCAGGTTTCCATGAGCTCAACGTTCTGCTTCAGGGTTTCTTGCCTGTAAATGAAGATACTCTGTGATGTATAGATTAAATAGGTTAGAGATTACACAACAGAACATAATACAGTATCGCCCTGTTGTACTCCAGCCCTTATTATAATATAATATCGGGGTATGTTACCTTTTCCTTCCTTCACATAAAAAGCTGGGTGAATGATCAGTTTCCAACCCCTTGATTATACCTGAGATCCCTAGAGTAACTAGAGTAACCCCCCCCCCCATGAAGTATGAGAAGTTTGACATCTGATAAATAAGATGTCAGACTAAACATATTGTGTAAATTCTAAATGTAATGGCCTGCATTAGGAACTTTGTCTTTAAATGTAACTGGAGTGGAAGAAACAGAGTGACATTACTTCCAGAAATGCCTCATAATGGATAAGAAGCACGTCTACAGTCAATCTATACTTTGATTTTCATTGATAACAAACATTATTTATCAATGCTTACATCGATTTTGATCTCTGGCAGCGCCACTCACAAGCACACATGATTAAAACAAAAAATAATACCACCATTGAACAGCTTACTTATTACAAGCCTACAAACAACCATGCTCAAAGGCAATGCCAGTTAAAATTGACAAGAATACCATCTACGTGGCAACTTTGCAAGAAGTACCAATCCGCAATTTGCAACAAATGTATCCCTAGTTGACCTCCTTGGAATATGAGTGGAGATCATTTTTAGCAGACCCCGCCCAGTTTCCTCAGTGGATCTGTTTATTGGTCTTCACAGATTGTATATAAAAAGAACACGCCCACATTTTAAAAATCCATATGACGTCAGTGGGAAGACCGTCTGACTATTTCCTGATCGCCTGATTCTCAAAAACTTTACGCACTTTTTTTTCGTATTTGAAACGAGAAACCTTCAACGTTACTCCACAAATCACACTTGGGGCCCGATGGAGTCGTCGCAATCAGCTGAGCATCATATATTGTAATGAAAAACAAGCGATGAGCCACAAAACATAGCATTTAACCTAATAATGGAGGGCATATTATATAAATGGACGAATTACATAAGTGGTAAGTTGAAACGCGCATCTAGTTTAATTGTTCGCTTGTTAGGAGTGAGCTCCATTAACTTGTGCTTAGTTTTAGAAAACGTTACCGTAATACCAGCGGAACGAGCTACTGAAATCATATATCTGATAACCGCTGTTAATGTTTACTTGTGATCGCTGTACTGCAAATATATATTTTTATGTTAATAGAAAATGTACTTGCCCTTTGAGTTTGTTTATTTAGATACATACATAGATACATAGGAAAGCAATTGGTGGCCGAATCTACAGTAATGCCATCAGCCTCCAACAGCTAACTAAGCTAGCTGCCCCCCCACCTGTCACTATCGCATTGGTATTGTACAGTACAGTAGCGTAGCATTACTGATCTGAATCTCATGCAAGCTTATTAAGAAGCTTTACTACACAACGCTAAAAAAGGGTTATTACTTACTAATAACATTATCTCTCAATTTTGCCGATTGTAAAAAAAATGACATGAATCCTGAATGAAGAATATGTCTCATTCAGGTTGGCAACCTCGATGGTTTGTGCTTGATAGGGGGACTCTGTCTTATTACGACTCCCAAGAAGAAGCCTGGAAAGGTTGCAAAGGCAGCATTAAAATCTCAGTTTGTGAAATCCAAGGTTGGTATAGTTAATGAATGTCTTTGTGTGGGTATTTACCATCTCACATACTTTTTTTTGTAATGAAATTGAGTTTTGAAAGGAATCTCTTCCTGTGTTGTAGTCCATTCGTCCGACTTCACTCGAGTTGATCTGACTATACCAGGAGAACAGTACTTTTACCTGCGAGCCATCAATGCAGCAGAGCGACAGAAATGGCTGGTGGCCCTGGGAACATCCAAGGCATGCCTTACAGATAACAGAACCAAGAGAGAAAAAGGTAAGCAATGGGAATATACAGTAGGGATGGCTGGGCGATGTAGCCAAACTGTTCATTAAGTAGGCTATGCCTAACTAGTTAACTATTTTATGGTAATATGTTTTTTTTTCCACCCTCACCTATGCTCATGACCTATAAAACCAGATCACGGGTACAAGCGGCCAAAAAGGGTTGTCTCAGGAGGGTGGGGGGCATCACCCTTAGAGATAGGATGAGAAGCTTGGCAATCTGTGAAGAACTCGGAGTAGAGCCGCTGCTCCTTTTCGTCAAAAGGAGCTAGTTGGGGTGGTACGGGCATCTGGTAAGGATGCCACCTGGGCTCCTCCCTTCGGAGGTGTTCCAGGCATGTCCAGCTGGGAGGAGGCCTCGGGGAAGACCCAGGACTAGGTGCAGAGATTATATCTCCACACTGGCCAGGGAATGCCTCAGGATCTCCCAGTCAGAGCTGGTTAATGTGGCTCAGGAAAGAGAAGTTTGGGGTCTTCTACTGGAGCTGCTGCCCCCGTGACCTGTCCACGGATAAGCGGATGAGGATGGATGGATGGATGTTTTTCTTCTGTAAATGTAACCAAGAAAATAAGAAATCCTCTTTATATCAACTAATCAGTTATGCCCATTTCTGGTTAATCAAGTTATTCAATTATTTACAGTTAATAGGCCTACTGAAAAAAATATGGATGGATCAAGAGATTTGATCATTTCTAACAAACGAATCACATGTCTGTCATCAGTGCAAATGAAAAAAATACTAAAAACCGTGATAGTAGTAAGCCTACTGCCTAACACACGTCATCTTTAGGTGATAAGAGAGGGTGCCAGTAATTCCACCTTCATAGTTCAGATTGTCTAAGACAATTTTTCATGCAAGGTGAAAAACATGACACCCACCGAGCCTGCCTAATCACACAAAAAATAATCCTGTCCACTGTTTTATTGTGCAAATAGAGAAACTGTTTTACAAAGCCATTTATACTCCAATATAAGCCAATATACTCCACATTTTTTTACTTTTTATTTTATAAAACAAAAATGTTAAAATCATGCCATATTGCCCAAAGCAATAGTTTTACTGTGCACCCACTATATAAATGGAGACTACATCAGAAATACTAAATTTTTTAGTTTTTTTCTTTATTAATTATTTGTCACCGCAGAGCTTCAGGAGAACGCCGAGGCGCTGAAAACTAAGATGTCTGAGCTGAGATTGTACTGTGACCTTCTTCTTCAGCAAGTAAACAAGATCAAGGACACGGACGAGCTTGGAGAATCCACTGAGGTAACATTTTAAGTTCTGATGAGCTATGCGAACAAGAAAGGCTGTCATAGATTTGAGAAAACATCATAGCATAATTTATCTGTACATGAATCAGATTAGTTATGAATTAATTATTTCAGCACAGTAACAAGAACAACACAGTTTCAGGCGTTTCATTGTTTTTTTTAAGCCTTTACATCTTTGACAATGATTTGACATTGTGCTTGACGCTGGACACCTTATTTACTTCAATGTATGTATGGAAGTGAAATTGTATTTTGGTGCCGGGCACTGCCGGCCCTTCCAGGCAGACTTTCAGGCAGACATGGACACTGGAAACATGGTGAAGTCTACATGCACCACTTTCCTGAGGACTCTGGAGGAGTGCATGCATATTGCCAATCGTACTTTCAGCACAGATGCAGTATCAAGGAGCCCCCCCGGGACTCCACCAGTAGCAGCTATCAAACCTCAGAAGGTAACCTTCTCTTATGGGGGGAATCATGGGTTCATGTTGGATTGCTTGCAAACACAGGTGTTATTCAGGTGCTCATTTCTATTTCTTTCTTGTCTGTTCCTTTTCCTTTCTCTGTCTCTCTCTCTCTCTCTCTCTCTCTCTCTCTCTCTCTCTCAGATCAAACCAGGCAGTCAAATAAATCAGAGCCTTGGAGAGAAGTAGGTTTCTTTATTTAGATAATTCTGTTCACTTGTTGCACTCTGCTACTGTTAGGATTGTTAAGTACATTTATTAACATATATTTTTATAGTACCTAGATTTATTTTCTATAGGTGTGTAGTAATGCCATGCACATTCAACAAAAGGTCTTTTGTGGTTGAAAATTGGTTCAATCCATTTGAGACAATCCAACATTTTGTCCCACTGTTGATTTTGAGTCCCCCAAAACACAAAAGTCAACTCTTGGAAACAGTTTGAGAGCTGTGCGTGTGGAGTTGCTGGAATTTCAGGGAGGGTGAGGTAAGCACAGCGGGCTAAATGCCACAGTCAAGCACTGAGTTGTCAAGTGAGGGCGGGGTTCTCGTTCTCATGTTGTCAAATGCGGGAGAGGCTCCTGATGTTTGAAACCAAAACAGAGTTTTGTCCACATAATAATCTCTGACTGCCCCTTCAAAATGGAGGCAACCACACACAGACTCAGCTGACCTTTAAGGCCGCCGCCCACTGAAGGCGGCGACACACGTCAACTGACGCCAGGATATTAGAACTAGTTCATTTTCACGGGGCAACGCCCACTGGCAGCGTCTGACGCCAGGGTTTAGAACATTTTTCTATTTCTTGAGCGTCAAGCCATAGAAATGCATCGCTTCCCCGTCTTTACATATTTTCTAGCATGTAGTATTTTTAATATAATTGTTTGATGCTGCCAGTGGGCGGCGGCCTTAAGGATTTCATAACATACCCTGTTGATAATTGCCTTAGTTATCGTGCACGTTTGTTCCAGACGGAGAAAACCAGATGCAACCTCAGAAGAGTCAATAGTACACGACAGTCAGAGCTGGGCCTCCGTATCTGCAGAACTAGACGGACCAGACACACTAGCACAGAACAATAAACCCTCCACAACAGGTCAGTCAAATCTCAGTCAACTAGTCCAATTGCATTCTGCCTTCTTCTGGAGGATACTTCTGATGTTCACAACTCTTATTTCCTTTCTCTATTCCCAGTTTCATTGTTTTGATCAAACTCTTTAGTGACCTTGTTTTTTATTTTTTATTTGATGAGAATAGCGCTGTTCCTACCTTGGCATATCTATTGCCTTGTTATGAAAATGACATGTATGAATCATCTTTTATGACCCATTAAGGGCCAATAGGAACTGGTTGCTGTGTGTACTGTTGTGAGTTGATTTGGAGTAATGTCTTTCAGAGGGTGGACAATGATAAATTACCAGATCCATTATTACATTTCCCTTAGCCATTCAATTAAATTAGCAAAGCCTTAGTCTAGGGCCAGGCAGTGCTGCATATGCAACGCTCCGCAACGTGGTTTTGTTCATTTTTGTACAATTATTGAACTTTTTTTATATTTCATAAAATAAAAGTTGACATTTTACCATTTTTTATTTCAATTTTTATAAAAAATATATTTATTTACTTATTAAATTAATTAATGAATACATTTTTTTTAATAAAAAACGTGCCGGGAAAAAATTGACAGTGGCAGTATTTTACAACATACAGATTTAAACCTTGATTTGTCCTTCCGCTGCCCAACAGAAAACAACAACAACACAGCCAACAGTGGTGACAGCATTGTCCCTCAGGAGGAAGTTAAGTCTCCTAACCAGAATACCCCGCTCACGGAAACCGCCGACCCGTCTGCGAAGCACGCAGAGGCTCAAGAGCTGAAGCACTGTGTGGGCCAACGCTCTGTGCAGGACAAGGAGAACGTGAGCTTTGTCGGGCCCGCAGACCAACAGGAAGCTGTTCCCCACCCAGATGAGTCTCCACCGGACCACCCACAATTCCGGGACTCTGTTGAAGAGGAGGTGGAGGAGGAACAAGAGGTGGAAGAGAAACAAGAGGAGGTGGAGGAGGAGGAGGAGGAGCTGGTGGAAACATTCTTCAGCACGATGAGTCACAGGTATGGAAACATTCCTCAAGAGGGACATATCCTATGAGCAGTTACTATATGAAGTGGCCAGCTGTCACATTTCACGGTAGAACGAGTTAGTGGCAGCCTTAACGGAGTTCATTTAACATGGTGTGATGTCTCCCAGAGGCAATACTATTATATTTCCTTTGCATTATACTGCAGTTAATAAGGGAACACTTACGTGCTTGGGTCATATTATACAGTAGCACCTCCAGCACTCTACATTTCCACCCCGGTTGGTTTTCAAATGGAGCTGCTCACAAAACTGCTTGTGGCGGGGGAGGAGAGAGGTAGAGGAGTATAGGATCACCAGCCTCTATAGAGCGCAACAGTGTGGTTCCGAAAGTAAATGCCCCATTCATTTTCTCCATTGACTTTTTGGAATATCCCTCTATAAAATGTTTTAAGCTTGGAACCAAGCGAAACAGCTACGAGGTTATGAATTAATGGTACATGCTCCGGTAGAAGTCACAAGTCCATATGATATCAACCTTGTTTTAAGATAAATATGATATATATTGTGGATACTACTAGAGTATCCACAATCATAAAGCGTAACAGCGATGTCTCTGATTGGTGAAGCTGGCTTTCCTCGTTATACTATCCTGATCTCAAAAGCTTTGTTTGGCGCTTCGGAGCTGTTCGGAACTCGGAGAAGATCGGTGCGCTCGGTTACCATGGAAATGTTTAAAACCCCGCAAAGTTATGTCGGCTAGTGAGTATTGCTAGTGCTGAAGTATAAATAATATGAAACTATTGTATTATACTATTTTAATGGAATAATATACACAATATGATAACTAATTAAGAAGAGCAAACGAAGAAAATGCATTTTCTGGGATTTGCAAAGGGTTATGGGATGCGCAGTTTCTTCACTATTACAATATCTTATGTGCACAGTTTTGTACCTTTACCTTTTTTCTGTTTTGATTCAATATTATTTGCTCCGAATCAAATTGTTTATAGTCACGGTCATTACCGTAGCTGGATGGCTTGATTCCAGGCTTTAAACTCTTTAAATAAGGATTTTATGAAAAGTCAATGGAGAAAATGCATGGGAGATGTAGTTCCTTGTTCTGACGATTTATGCTGCCATATCGAACATTGCTACATTACGTGTTCAGTGAGTTGCTGTGCTTTAGGTTGACTATTGACTTACTCTTTACACATGCTGACTGTCCCATTGACAAGTTATAACTCTCACAGTATATATATTCTATATTTAAAAAAGCGTATTGCTGCATACATTGCACACCTAGCTTTATGCCTACATACTCTTGGAAATTGGCATGGGGAAATTACAAATATTCCCAAAAGATCTTTTCGTTGTTGTTAATTGGGTGAATTGGCAAACATTATGTAAATAATAATTAAATATACAAATGTTGAATTACAACCTTGCAAATAACATTAAGAGAATCATATCTGACAAGTGAAATGACAAGAAGCCTTATGCATTTGTTAAAAACATGCAATACCAGTACTAGCTAGACATCCAGTTTACGGCAGTAAAAAGCCATATGCGTGTCTCAAGCATGACGAAAATGACAGAATAACAGCCGTGCACATGCGCAGTATGTCGAGGAAGCACAATTTGACGGGTAGCATAAATCTCTGAACAGCGGCACCAGAGCCCCCAACAAAGTGGGCTGTATGTCACTGTTACGCTCTATACACCTGGGTGGGGGTTTCACACCGAAAGAGCAATGTTGTTATGACACAGGTTTCGACAAGGATCGTTCTTGATGCATGAAGTGATGTGTTTATAGTCACTATAGATGGTACATTACATGTATTAAATGTCTTATTTTATTCATGGAGAGTGTATAATACATTCAAATATGAATGCTGTATATTAGTTATTTTTTGTGGAAGATATTGCTGTGCTAGCACTTATGTTGAAGCAGGCTCTGATTTTAGAATGCATCAAGTCAATATATTACAGTATGAGTGAATTTATATTAGTGTGTTCTCTCTTGATCACATGACACATACAGAGATGCCCTCATCTGATGTTTGGGTTTGTAAATTCCTTTGTTACCATTTCAATCTTGCTCGTGAAAATACTGTATGCTCTTTTCAGATTTTTCAAGAACAAATTATGTTATTTGCAATGTTGAGGTGTATAGGCTACTTTGTAACATGTGCAGGATATTATTTAAGTCAGGAAATGACTTTAGAGCAGCTTTTGTCTCAGGTGTTGACACAATTGCATGCTTTGATTTGTGAAAATAGTTTCCAAGGCTTTGTTTGCTTTTTTCTTTCGTTGTCTGTTCTTGTTTGATTTGATCCAATAAACGCTGACATGGCCCTCCTCTCTGTAATACCTCTCAATGTTTGACTCTGTTTCACTTTTTAGATTTAATGATATAAGGCTGGAGGACGACAGTGGTATACCAACACAAGACTTTTTGGACTCGTGCTATGCAATAGTGCCAGTATTAGGTAGGCCAGTTACTGAGTCTCTTTTCCTCTCCTCCTAGCCTGCCTCTCATCTTCACTGTTTTTACACCTTTCATCATTTCATTCTTAAAAGCTTTAATGAGGCCAGTCAAATCCATTTAACATTAATCGCCTTTCCTGACACTATTTCACGCTGTATCATTTGTGCTGTTTGTCTTGGCTCATTAACTCCTATTGCCTTCTTAAATGTTCTAATCGCAATTTGTTAACCCTTTGTGACTCACCGATCAATTATTGGACACAGTTGGTTATCATGGGGTTATACAGGAGTGTGTGTTAGTTAGGGAGTGTGTACAGATGTTATATCAGTTATTATGCCTTGTTGCCTCTAAATTAAGGGTGTTGAACAACTGCAGTAGCTAAATGTATTTTGTTACTCAATACATTCTTTTATAAATGCCAGTTGACAAGAAATGTCCTTTGTTATCACTTCACAATTCCTTAAAGGTACAGTACACTCTTTGTTTATGTTATTATAGTGCCCCCGGAACCCCCCCATTTCCAACCCAGCTCACTGTTTATATGGTTCTAACCTTCTGGCCACTCAAAGCCCTGTACAGTATTGCCTCACACTCACCCACTCACACTCTTGGAGGTTCACACCAAAACTTAGTTGTTGTAATGCTGGTTTCAACCACAAGGGTAACTGTGGACACAACTTAAGGTGTCTACAGCAGGCCTACCTTCAAATCTCGTAACGATGGTTAATGTTACTGTTGTGTGGTGTAGAACAGAGCAAACTGCACGAAAACACTAAGAGCGACAGAGGATGTACAATAGATACATGACTTGGTCTCCCTCTCTCTCTCCCCTCCTCCCCTTCAGACAAGCTGGGCTCCACAGTCTTTGCCCCAGTTAAAATGGACTTTGTTGGAAACATTAAGGTAAGCGGATATAGTAATGAGGTGATGTCACTAGTCCAAAAAAAAAATAATAATAGAGTAAAAATAGTGTGTGTACGTTAATTTAAAAAACATTTTTTATTGCCTTTAAACTGACATTTGTATGTTTTGACATGTCTTCTAGTGTATCATTAACTATTATATAAGTCCAGTAGTATGAGTAATTATTATAGAGGTATTTGTTTTTAATATAGAGTGCATACAAAAGTGATTGTTATCCTGCAGAAGATAAACCAGAAGCTGGTGTCCGGGCAGGGAAGCTTCCCAACGCTGCAGTCCATAGTGCTACATGAAGTGCACTCTGACACCGCCCATGTGAGGAACTCTGCCACCGAGGCGCTGCTGTGGCTCCGACGAGGCCTCCGCTTCCTCATGGAGTTCCTCTCGGAGGTCAACGGCGGAGAGCGGGACATTCAGAGAGCCCTCAGTGAGTTAGTCTTTACTGTATGTCTCCACCCATACCCTACTCGAAGAGAAGGACACATTTGGATTTTGTAATACAGCAACATAATAATAATAATAATAATAATA
>JAODLL010006610.1:0-26546 GCA_026546735.1 Forbesichthys agassizii
TGTACCATTCTCATAACGCTTTCTGCTGAACAGTTCAGAGATTTAAATGGTGAGTACTGTTAACTACATATTATTTTTGTTGTTTTATACTTTAAATATCATGCAAACATTTATCAACATATTTGTTTCGGGAATATTATGGAAGCAAACGATTGTGTTATTACTATCACATATCATTCAGAAGTTATTGTTTATATTTATTTCTTGCTACAGTGTTTCATTTTACCACTGTGTTGTTATGCTTACTGAAAATGTTGCCCATTATTTCAAGTATTAAAGTAACTGATTGATCTTATGAAAATGCATAATTCATTTTCCAGTTACAACTGTCATGGAATTGCTTATGGCTTCATATCAAGAAAGTCTTCAAATGATTGGCAAAGCCATCTCCAGCACTAGGCAACGGTAATGACTTTTTATCATTATTTCGGATCATAGAGTATAGTTAAAGCATACCATTTAACTTTAAATTGTTTTGAATCATAGAAAAGAAATGCAAGTGCTTAGACCTCGCAGAGCTGAGCCAGAGACCTTGGAGATTGTCCAAGCAGCAGAAATCTTTGGAAGAACTCTACAAATATTCAAAGACAGAGCAAGAATAATATTTAAAAAGGACCTCACTTTATCAGGTTGAGACAAATACAGCATTTTCATTTTACACTATATGGGAAAGTCATATGTATTCATGAAAGGCAAACATTTATTAGACAAAAAACTCCATCCTATACACCCAGATAATCAGCCAGGCTAATGAGGTGTGATGTTTTTACTTGGCGTACCGTTAACTTGGTCTTGTTGCTTCACAAGAGTTGCTTTCACGGGAAGATGTGGAGCAGATAACTGAGTTGTCTGGATGCCTCCCTCCGCCAACTATTTGTCCTCAAGTAGGCCCTCTCAACATCTACCGCTCTATTTCAGGCATCTGCAATAACATGTAAGTGAGATGTCATTTAGTTTCAGCTCAACATGATTACCCTGCTAGATGTACCCATTATAGCTAATTGTGCCCACATTTTGTAGAGAGAATTGGCAATTATGTATTGAATGAAATTGATCATATTGTTTAGTAAATAAGAACTACAGTAACACATTGTATGAATTAAGTACTGTATGTAAAAACATTTTTGTTTGTTTGTTTGTTTGTTTGTTTGTTTAAAACAAAGTACTTTTATATTAACATATATATAGATAGATTTTTAGATTGTTTTTGTACATGAATTTAAAGAATTAAAGTATTTTAAAGCTAGTCACACACTAAATCTCATGTTTGACGTTTCTTTTTAGGACTAAACATTGTGTGTGTGTACTATTGAATGCACTTTTCCCCCACCAGGCAAAACCCTCTTTGGGGAACAGCCAACACTGCCTTGGTAAGATGGCTTCCAGCTGAATATGAAGATGGAGAAAGTCAACCCAAAGGTTGGAACCATGGACAGCTCTATAAGGGATACCCACTTCCCCCAGTAAGCCACAAAGTGCAAAACTGTACACCTAGTATAAAATAATAGCTTCACCACAAAATCGCATTATTCAATGTTTCAACATTAAAATAAGTATCTGAGGTGTTTTTCATAATAATAATGCATATTTAACAGGTACGTGAAGTCAGCAAGAAGATAATGAAGAGCTCTGTGAAATGGAAGGATGATACCTATTCTCAGATGCTGGTGGAATGGGGGCAGTACATTGACCATGACATAAACTTTACCCCGCAAAGCTCCACAGCTGCTTATACACAGGAGGACTGTTTAAGTACATGTGAAAATGTATACCCATGCTTCCCTATTCAGGTATACCAAAAGACTATTCATTATTTCATAATGTCTTGTAGTTTAGTGAAAACATAATTTGTGTCTCTTTGTTCCAGCTCCATGACATGTGTGGTGAACGACCTTGCATGCCTTTTTACCGCTCCTCGCCGGCCTGCTTTGACAACTGGGGGTCAAACATCGACGGCATTCTTCAGCGGCAACAAATGAACGCCGTCACATCCTTCATCGATGCCTCCGTCGTTTACGGCCACACTGCAAAATTACAGACCCTCCTCCGTAACCTCAGCAGCCCAGACGGCCGGCTGGGCGTCAATCAGAGTTTCCGAGACCAATATGGCCGACCCTACATGCCCTTTGTACCTACAGCACCCTCTGGCTGCTTCCAGGACTCCTCTCCCCTCCAGGACTATGCTGGAGCGGAGAGGAGGGTGGAGTGCTTTTTAGCTGGAGACAGTCGGGCGAATGAGGCTCTAGCCCTCGCATCCCTGCACACCCTGGGGCTTAGGGAACACAATCGGGTTGCAGGAGCCTTGAAAAAGCTCAATAACCACTGGAGCAGGGAGACTATATACCAAGAGGCCCGCAAGATCATTGGAGCGATGCATCAGGTATGACAGTAATGATATGACAGCAAGCTAATTATATGCTGCTCACTAAATTGCACCATAAGATGGGAAGCAGCAAGCAGCATACAATATTATTCAGATCAGATTTGATTATTCCATATGTAGTAAAAAAAAAAAACTTACAAAATGTTGATTAGTCCTACTGCTAAACAGGATTTTACGCAGTAGGTCTATAATAATATATGTTATGCTCAATAGTGATTCCTTATATTTTTGTATGAACCAGATCATAACCATGAAAGATTACGTCCCAAAAATCATCGGGTCAGTGTCTTTTGATCGTTACGTTGGAGCCTACAGGGGCTATGACCCAGCTGTGAACCCATCGTCCTCTAATGTCTTCCCCACCGCGGCCTTCCGCTTCGGCCACGCTACCATCGCCACAGTCCTCACGAGACTCAACGACAGCTTCCAGGAACACGAGCGCTATGGTTCCTTAAACCTGCACAAGACATTCTTCAGCCCGTGGAGATTAGTCAAAGAGGGTTGGTACTCCTGCATTCTGTGTGCATATCACCAACACACCAAGAAGAATTGGGAGGTGCATTTGATTAGGTCATCATACAACCCATCTCTGCATAAAAAATGACCAGCAGAGTGTCCTATAGCACTGCCAACATACTTACAGTAACCTGCTGTATTTTGGGATATGAGTCGGTAGCAGCTTGAGATTTAGCTTCGCTGTCACTTATATTAAGTTTATTGAAGCTGCAGAATACCACAGACCCTTTTAACTTAGACTTTTAACGTATGATCTTTGTAGATTTTTTTTTATGTTTATTTGCTTAAATTAGTTTCTGCAGGTCTGTTACACCGTATTGTTTGGATGATGAATGTGAGGAATGTGATTGGATGGACTGTATACAGTAAGTGGTTAAAGAGCACACACTCCCTCTTTAGCATCCCACAATGCTAACATGCTGCCTTCCTGGTGCTAGGTGGAGTTGAACCCATCCTCAGGGGCCTTCTGGGCTCTGCAGCAGTGGCTGTGAGTGCAGATACGCTGATAGCGGAGGACATGACTGAGAAGCTAGTGGTCCTCAGCATCCCACAGAAGATGGACCTGGCTGCTCTGAACCTCCAGAGAGGAAGGGACCACGGCCTACCTGGTCAGAAGCCCTACATTGCTTTAACGCACTGACACAGCTGGTTGAGCAGCTCCATTCACCTCCTCACTTCATATTGTAGTTGATGTTGTAAATGTGTATGTTACATAATTTAACATTAACTAAAGGCAAGGTCAGTGGTTCTCAAGAACACTCCTTCAGTAGCTCCACCCCACACATTGGAAATGCATTGCATATCCTAGGGGTTGGTTGTTGCCACTTTGTATTCTTATTTACAGAGCCAGGGCTGTATAGAGGTAGCCTGGATCCGCCCGGCTACTGCTCTCAGATCAATATATATAGATTATTGAGATTATAGTCTGGAAACCCTGTTCGCATTAGCGTTCACACAGTGACCCTGCTGGCGGCCCAGTCAGCGTTGGTTAGTGAGAAGACGTTTAAGTAAAGCGTGTTTCGAAATGGTGTTATCCTAGTATTTTCATAATTTTTCAACTATTTTTCAGGATACAATGATTGGAGGGAATTTTGTGGACTAAAGAGAATAAAGGGAAAATCAGATTTTCAAGACGTGTTAACTAACAACAGAGTTGCTGAACAGCTTCTGAAACTCTACAAACACCCCGACAACATTGATGTGTGGGTCGGAGGACTGGTTGAAGATTTACTGCCAGGATCAAGAAATGGTCCCCTCTTTTCTTGCCTTATTGGAAAGCAGATGAAAGTGCTTCGTGATGGGGATAGGTAAATAATTTGAGTCTGTCTGGCAATGTTTGATTGGGTGTTACTAATCTATATGACCAAAGTGTACATGTGATGTGTATGTTGTCAGGTTTTGGTGGGAAGCTCCAAGGGTGTTCACTGAGCAACAGAGGGCAGAGCTCTCAAAGTCATCTTTATCTGGCCTCATCTGCAGCAACAGTGATGTGACAGAAGTTCCACTTGATGCCTTCAAGATTGAGAAATACCCCCATGACTTCCTGCCCTGTAGTGATATACCAGCAATGAATCTGGAAGCTTGGAGAGAGGTGGAGACTAAATATGTGAATGTGTAATGCTAAACCTGTTTCCGTTAAACAACTTCTGCATTCTGACATTTCTCTTGTCATCTGTCTTGACATATGATTTTATATCAGACTGCATCTTTTAAAGAAACTAGATGGCTGTTCCATTAAGTGGAAGTATACGCTTCATTCACCCATGTCAACTATGAGTTTATTTTATTTTTATTTAAATCAAATTTCTGTACGTGTATATTTCTCTTGTTGGATGAAAACATTATATTCAACAAAATATGCAATATTTGAATACAGTTAAAAAATAACAGCACTAGGTTTGATTGCACAATTGTGAATAGGCTACGGAAATTACAAATGATCATGGCTATGTTTATTTTATTTCACAGCATTTCTTTTTCAAACATTACGGTAGTACATTAATCAATGTGCTCAGTTACAGTTAAGACTTTCACATTTTGAAGGCAAGATTGATATCAATAAACATTCAAAGGTCATGATTTACTGTAATAAAGCAATAAAATATAGCAACAAAGGAATCTCCCACATTTAGCTGAACTCCACAATACATTTAAAAAATATATTTGTCATTGTCCATTTTTGAGCCTTTCTACAATCTGCATATGATGTAGCTTCAGCATTAAATATCATACATAGTAATAATAATAATAATAATAATATTATATAATACACATGTTAAACACATTTTTCAAAAAAAGTGTCTACAAAGAATTAGACCTGCGCAGTTGTGCTCCAGCTGCAGCTTTCCATACATCCCATGTTCGGTTTAAGTGTACATTGAAACGTACATCCACTGTAAATATGGAAAACAACATGGTGTGCATCATCTGGATTAACACTAGACTGTTTGCACCAATATAATAGTTTGTGCGTACATCACACACAAAAATCAAACATGACTTAGTACAGGCATGATTTAAAAAGATCAAATAAAACATGTTTTGTTACCTCTGACTCATGAAGCAACATGCTCTTTCCATCAGAGAGCTGTCTGTAAATGTCTGAAACAAATGTGTCAGCTGGGAAACAACAGACTCAATGCTAGGGAATAAACTGTTGGGCTACATGTGCATTTAAGCCCAAGTAAAACACTGTGGCTACCTTGTAAACATTAAATAAATACATAGTTTGGAGGGTTCATATGGGTTTTAATATACACCACAGCATGTTTACAGTAGTATTGACCAACAGCATTCACTGTTTCATTTACTTACCGGCCATGCGATTCATACGGAGCACCAGGCTAATGAAGCTCTCCAGCGTGATGTGTCCACCAGTGGCCCCGTAGCGAAGGGCCATCAAGTTCAGCATATCATCGCTCACCCTCAACCCTGATCAAAATATAACATTTGGGTTTATTGATTTAGCTACTTAGATTCAGAATGTTTTGTTGTTCATTTCAAGTAGACCTTGGTTTTCCTGCCAATATAAAATTTTCCATATTTCAGATATCATGATACCTTGGCTCAAACCCCCTGATAAAAATGGAGTACAGATTGCTCGATATCATGGCTTGCATAACCACACCATCTGGAATTGCATAATTCCATTAAACTCTCCCATTTATTGCAACATAATGCCTATACACTATGAAATAGGAGCAAATAAATAAAAGCAAGACATTCTTATATACATGCAATATTGGACCTTCAAGATAGCTGTACAGTATCTACCTGTAGCCATGATGGCGTTTCTCAGCTCGCTGAGTGACAAGGTTCCTGAGCGGGAAACATCGCTGAGGAAGAATATCTCCTGGGGCGACCAGACAAATGCATGGATTATAAGGAAAAGGGAGATGAAATAGTGGCAATATCTGTACATCTAGGTTCCATACAAGCTTTACCTTGTATTGAGTCACTTTCTTCCACAGACGGGAGAATTCCAAGTGGTTCAGTCTGCCAGTGATAGATGACTTTGAAACATAAAGTTAAGGTGTTCAGAGACCTCTCAGTTGTTGGGCCTACCACGGCTAACAAACCCTGCCCTTACAAAATCCTCTTCAGTACAGTGTGTGAAGTTACAGTTCATATATGTTATACCCTTATGCAGTATTTGTACATGTTCCTATACCTACTATATGTATTAATTCTAGAATGTCCCGTTGCATGATGTGACATCAATACAGACCCTGATGATATACAGTAATGTATGTTAGTGAGCTGACTGTATCTTGCTTGATTACTAATATTAATTTTACATCATATTATGCACCCTAGAATACAGTGTGTGCCAGTTCAGTGTAAGGGATACATCCATCAGAGCAACCATGCTCCGGCAGGCATCCAGGGTAAAGCCCCCAGCTTTCAAGTGCCCTAATAGAAATGGAGAAGTGAGCATGTTAGGCTCTTCCATCCACACCAATGTTGTGCCAGGGCTGTGCTCTTACTGCTTATACACTGTAGCTTGACCATCCACACCTTGGAGGACGTTGTCATTTAGAAGCCTCTGCAGCTGCTCAGCATCGACCTCTTCATGCTTTGAAATGAACAAGACATTTAGTGAAGTCATTTACAGTAATATGCTCCCGTAAACGTCAAATGTATTATTATTATTATTATTATTATTATTATTATTATTATTATTATTATTATTATTATTATTATTATTATTATTATTATATTATTAGTCCTTATTTGAAATCGTAAAACCACATTGTCCTCATTGTATCTGCTTTAAATCCTCAAACCTTTGGTATGAGGATGTTCTGTACGGTAGCATGAGAGAATACCTTGTCAGAATATTGTAGAAACCGGTTCACATCGTCACTTCCTATTGTCACAGATCCAAGTTCTGTTTCGATGGACTGGGTCAAAATCAATTAAAAAGTAAAATGAAGAAAAAAAAAATTAGTGCTTTACAACAATGGTACATTTAAAGAATACTGATAAATGTAAATAACATACCTTTTGAATTTCTGTATCACTAGAATTCTCACTGGGGGAAATTAAAATAAAAATCAGATTCACACTATCAGATTCACACACAGATTCACACACAGTACAGACATTCCATTGGATGCAGCACCTGAGACAGTGGAATTCGTCACAAATGTATCATGTCACATAGATAAATGATACACGTGTGACTACTTTCTACAACTACAAAATCGACTGTCACATGTGCTCAGTTGTTTTGCACCAATAATACCTTCATAAGCATGCCCCCGGACCCTATAAGGGCCTGAGGTCAAGCCCCCCATAGTTTCACACAATTCTATGGGTAACACTGACCACCCATATGGTATAGAGCAGGGTTCCCCAATCCTGGTCCTAGACCCACTGTCCTGCATGTTTTAGATGTCTCCTTGCTCCAGCACACCTGATTCAAATGAATGGGCCGTTAGAATCCTGATTACCGAGCTATTCATTTGAATCAGGTGTGTTGGAGCAGGGAGAGATCTAAAACATGCACGGCTGCGGTCCAGGACCAGGATTGGGGAACACTGGTATAGAGTGTGTGCTTACTGGACATGAGTCTCTGCCCTGGAGTGGACGGTCAGGATGAATGAGGCGGTCTCCTTGGGTTTGTACGTGGACGGAACAATAAGGTATTCACCAGGTTTCAGCTTGAAGAACTCCATGACCGAACGTGAATTCATGAAGTTTTTAGTTTGAGCTACTGGATTGTGAGTCTTAAAGAAAGACACAGGGAATTTCCCCCTCTCCTTCTTGTACTGAAATAAGAAGCAAATGCAGTCATTATATGTACCAGTGCTGTATGTAGGCTATAGGGTTCGTGTATTAATAGTAGGTTGGAAAGACCATTGCTTACTTGTTGTGTAATCTTGTATGAAACATAGGCAAAATTCATGTTGGGGAAGAAAATATTTATTTCACAATAAATACCACATTCTGAATGATCTTTGATAAAGAAATCAAAAATTGAATCTTTTTGCATGCATGTACTATGTAGGGTACAGGTTGAAAAATTACTATTATAAAGTCAATTAAGTAGACAGGCCTTACCTCAAATATAGTGATGCCAATATGGAGATTGTTTACAAGGCGCCTGTTTCTCTTATTTGGCTTTTGCATGAGAGACACCAATATGTTGGTTTCTCCCTGTTCTTCACCATTCGCTACACCCTCAATCTTGATCCGATACTGAGGATTTGTCCAGAAGCTGTCTAAAAGTCAAATGGTAGAAGGTAAGCGTAAAAATACTGGTAGCTATACAGTAGTTCTATGCATGTGGCTTCAGGTCACCCATTACCTATATAATTCAAGCATCCTCCAGCAGTGGTCCCTCCAACCCATCTACCATCATGGATTGAGGTTATCCAGTGACTTGAGGCATTGCCATCAAGGAAGTAAGGGCTCAGAGAACAAATGTAAAGTTCAGAGTAGAATCTGCAAACGTCTTCTATTGCCATCCTGTTAAAATCACAAGTGAGATTAGATAAACTACCACAGGCTTTTCTCGTGGTGTAGTTAAACAAATAGAAAAACCTAGACCTATATGAACATTAATGAGTGTGTGTGTTACAAAGAACACAAGCGGGCACATACTTACCAAAACTCTCCATCATTGGCCACTATGAGACACTTCTCGCGTTCTTGAGCACTCACAGTTTGCCACAGAAGAGACCTTGGAGTACAAGAATATGTTACTATCTATCAAAAGATTAAAGATACAGAGATTTCTAGGACTGCCTTAGACAAAAAAACAGACATTACACAGCCTAATACAAGTAATTTTACAGTAAGTCTTTTAGCTGACACAATCAAATGGGAAATGCAGTAAGCCTTATACTATTAAGAGCAGGTAGGTGTTAAGCATCTTGCCAAGGCTTGCACACAGGGCTTTATAAGGGCTTGTCAAATATTGCGACACCTTACCCGTCACTCCAATCCCCAGTCCACTCTCCTTCGCCCCATGGGTTCCACAGACGGAGTAGGCTTACTAGTTTCCCATTGCTCTTCATCTGAACATTAATCAATAAGATATCACCATAGGCAAAAGCACTTTTCCTTACATAAAACAGACTGGTCCATACACAGGACTTAAGGTAGCAGTAGTATAAATACAATTTTCTTAAAGCAACAACCTTTCAAGTTATTAGTTTTGAACTAAGCGTAATTAAAAGCTTTGTTAAGTAATAGGTCTAGTTTATTTTTAAGTTAACTCTTACCAAATTATAACAAGATGATTCATTGTGAAATACATCTTTATGTACATGTTACACATCACCACTGTGCCAAGACAAAGAGAGCCAGACCTGAGTAACGCCAGTAACGGTGTACGCATGTCCTTGCACCACTCCAGTGGTTGCTACGGTGTTGGCAGATGATTCCTACAGAGAACATGCACTGTATCATTGATTAGAAACTTTGAGTTCACCAAATACCAGTATGGTATTTGCATACTTGCTCCTCAATCATGCCTCCAAAACAAAAGAGATGCTGATCAGCTTTCAGAGAAACCCTCCTGTTATTACACAGGCCTTTATGAATGACAGAGCAGTAAGCCCAAATAGGTACTTTGCATCATCCTGGATGACAAAATTACTTTTGATGCCAATACCGACTCCATCTGTATAAAAGCCAATCAGAAACTTATTGTGTTGTTTTTTTGTTTGTTTGTTAATAGACCACCTTTGAAAATGTTCTGTTCATATTCTATTGAGTACATTTTCACTTTTGCAATATGTTGTTTTAGCAACCTCAGCATTGTTAATAGAAACAGGCTGGGAAAGACAACTACAAAAATACCATTGATACCAACAACATCTTCATGCAGAGCTTTGACTCCTGCCATCAAGGAGCTATACACGTTTGCTATGACAGGCAAATCAAACCGATCTCCATTTGTTATGGCATCATTTTATTATGGCTACCGTTTGTATGACAATAAAGACTAATATAGTGAAGTCTATTCAATCTAATCTGGTGAGAACGATATATTCTTATTTTAAGATTGCTGTGTGGGATTTATAACCCATCATAACACAAGTGTGTTTAAAAGGAGAGAGATGGAATTATACTGCATGCCATACACAATAAACTGTAATGATTTATTTCCATTATCTAAACAATGAAAATACATCCCTAACTCTTTACAGTCTGACCAAGGGAATACCAAATGATTGAAATGCATTGTACCATATTAGGAAATGAAAGGCAATGTCTTGTGGGTTTTATGGGTGTGTTTGTGTACACAATGTGAGTAAAAACTTCAGGTTGCAGTCTTGCAGAGAGGGTGACCTGTTTGTGCGTGTGCAAACAGAATAAAAGATCTTAAATAGTATTGTGTTGAATCTTGGTTGATAGTTTCTCTAGTTGAAATGTCCACAACAATTACCTAATCTCATAGGATTAACGTTACCTGTCAGGCATATTTGTGTCAATGAAAACAGATCATTTTGTAAGTGAATGTGTCATGTGTCATCAGTTCCTGCTCCTAATCTTTGGGTCAAGTGCCAAACAGGTGTGTAACCTTACCCCTTGAGGTGTTGAACACCCCATAAGGGATTTGGATTCGGCAGATCTGAAAATATGCTGCCACAGGTCCTTAGGATGAGTGGCTAGTTGTATACACATGTGGATGCCTCCGGTGAAATCCACCATTGCCTCAGTAGTAGTTCCAGCATTCATGTCTGCATAGGAACCACAAACCCTGAAAAGAAATAGTCATGATAGCTGCTTCAAAATATGATTTGATTCCTAATGTAAATATTTAAATACATTAATTCTATGATTTCACATTTATGTCACATACTTGGCATAAGCTTTTTCCAGCAAAGCAGGCCAAAATTCACTTGGTGTGGTTGAGTGAACAAAAATTAGCCTGCCATCAATTGTGGGTAATTTGTCATCAATAACAACATCAACCCACATGCCAAATCTCCAAAACTGAACAAAGGAGAAAGAAAATGAATATGTTCACTATACTTGATGACCCTTGGCCAAGCATGTCTCTACCAATTAATACACATTTTATAAAGTTGTCACACATTGTATTCATACATTTGAAGTCACAAATTCTGAAGGAGTTGCAAACTTTCAAAAGAAAACACCACCACTGTTACACATTCTAAATTCTTCTCACTAGCTTCTGTAGCAAACTAAAATAGTAAATAAGCTGTCTGTTTTACCCTGAAATGGAAGAGTCCACAGTATGGCTCATTGAATGTTTGTTCAACAGGTACCACTTGCTGAAGGATATCGTTCTGAAATGTCAACGCTCCAATAGCGGCAAGGAACCAGCAATTTCCTGAAAAGAAATTAATGTTCAATGTGATATAATTAAGAACAATATAAAATAATAATAACAATAATAATAAAGACTATTCCCATACCAAGTTTGCTTCCTTGACCAAAATCAAACCTCGAGATTCCTTCAACTATGAAGAATGGGTTTAGAACAATTTTCTAAACGAAGAAAATGTTTGTTTACAAATTGATAATTTATACTGTATACAAATACTGTTAGTCTAGATAGATAGATAGATAGATAGATAGATAGATACTTAATTTGTCCCCATGGGGAAACTGATTTGCTGCAGAAAATAAAAAGGCATCACGGACATCACATAACATCGGAGACAATAACATATACAGTACATACCACACACCTTACAGCAGATTAGACTAGTCTGGCCAGACCAGCTTGGCATCCTAAGAAGCTGTCACAGCTTGTTGAAAAAGGTAATAGCTTGTAGAATAAATTAATATTTGGACCTGTTTTTAGTGAATAGAGTGGAACGATACAGTCGCCCAGATGGTAACATTTCAAAGTGGGTGCCTTTTATTATTAGTATAATTATTACGTACTCTATTATTCCATAACTGAATGGTTGTCTGTGGTTGAGCTGTGTTTGCTGGGGTGCTATAATGCAAATCAAGTAGTGCAACTTTGAAACTAGATTTAAAAGACTTACCGCTGGTCTCAGCCACACTACTCTTGTCATATCAGAAGAGCTCAGGACCCCCTGGCCAATGGAGCTTTCCTCAGGGGGGAACAGCTCGTCTATATATCTCCCCTTTCGGACGAGACAGTACTGCTTCAGCTGCTGGTAGTCTTGGTCGAGGAAGCTGGAAGGGTTTGCCAAACGCCCTTTGCCATCTTGCTTGTGGCGTTTCTCAATGATGTTGACACACACACCAGGAGGAGGCATGTCTGAGGCGGAGAGGTCAGGATTTAAAGCTACATGAAACAGCTCAGAATGACAACCATCATATTCATAATTGTCTAAAAATGTTAAGAGTAGTAAAAAAAGAACATGTTACACCATCCTTATTCATGAACATGCAGCAAGCTTAGCCATCATATAAAGTGTTAATTAATTAAAACAATGAAAGTACACATAGTACAGCACAGCTGGTCTTCTTTCAGATTGAGTGGCTTTACCATACTGGACTGCCCACATGCTCTCATGTGCCGGCACAATGTTTACATGTCCACATGCGCCAGACCATTAGCCCTGAAGGAAAGACTGACACACCTCCACTTAGCCTTACTCAGGGGCAAATCTAGGCAGTCGCCTGCGGCACAGCCTGCATGGTTTTTAAAAAGCAGTTAGGTTCTTTGTCATGTTTCATATCATCATTGTGATCTTGTGGTTTAATTTGGCAAGTGTTTTACAAAAGCATGCCGCAGAGAGAGAGAGACCAACGGAGGAATGAGTTGGGCGCATTGGAGACTAGTGGCTTTGAAAGTTGGACTTGGACAATTACCACACCACTGTTTCTGTAATATCAGGAATGGGTGAGTAATAATGTATTGGTCTGCCATTTCAACATTTCCAAATAACAAGAGTAATAGAAATGATTAGATTTGCTAGTGTTGTCTTTCTGAAACGTCAAAAAGACGGAAGCCATTAAGGGCACAACACAGCAATATCATGGGGGTCAGACGGGAGGTTTGTAGAGCTCTCACCTATAGGATGCCAGATTGGTCAGAAACTCCCCTGGCCTTACTGGTAATATTGTTTATGATTCAGCTTTAATGTCAGCAATACAATAGCCCCTATCCGCAGATTTCATGCCATCTTATCTACACATCAAGTAGTTATGTTTATTTGATAGACTTTGTTCTTACGTTACTTCTGAGGATGTATGTTGAATTAGCAGGAGTAAAGGTAGATAATAAACCCCAATAAGACATGTTCCTGTTCTGTCATGATGTAGCCCAATGAATGCACATGGTCATACATGTAATTCAGACAAGAAGGATGGCACACTGGGTAGAGTGACAGGTGATCAAGAAGTTGCTGGTTTGAACCCAGTTTCAGACCAAGCGTTGAGCATGGGTACCCAACTACTCCCGGTGTATGAATGTGTGTGATTGTGACGCAATCCTGTACTGTATTTTGAGTATCCTGTAGGTTACAAAAGCACTATATGAATGCAGTCTATTTACCATAATTCAGGTTTCTATATTGAAAGTGAAACCAAGCAATGGACAACATTATAACAAGTTTTTTGTTTAGTTTAGCCATTAAAGTCAAAGTCTTACCTTGAAGGAGAGGAAGGATGTGCGTTTACAAACTGCTGCTGGAATGGGAGTGTTGGTCGTGACTAGTGTGAGGCGTGTTATACTGCCTCTTAAGCCTGTGTTGTCAAAACACACAAAGCTCTGCCTCAAGATGATTGTGGTTATAGAGCCTTTATTTGAAAATATGAAAAAGATATAGTAGTAGTAGACCGACAACAAACATACAAACCAGAAGCAGTAAAGCATTATTAGAATTAGGTTGTAATACTTATTTTAAAACATTCATCCTTCCCTGGGTGCTCTTATCTTAATTACTGAGCGGTTGCTGTCAATGATTTACCAGCAAAGTGAATTGTCATGTTCAAAGCATACAATGTAACAATAGGTTACTGTAGCAGCCCGCTTGCTTTACAGAAAACGAATGCAGTGTGAACAATGTAACAGAAGCATGCCTTAACCGTTTTACTTAAGTTTGCATCTTCACACCACACCCTGTTTGTTTATGGGATTTGTTGGCATGAAATTCAAACATATGGTGGAGCTAGTTAACAGATAGTTCATATACGCACATGATGTCTGCACTGCTGTTGTACATATTATGTTTAGATGCACTGTTCTGTCAAATCTGCTTGGTCCCCTCTGTGGCCAACAAAAAGACATACACCCTTGCTCTACCGAACACTAAAATAAAACCACAGAAACATCTAAATTGAACACAGATTATTGCATGCAAATTACAAGGTAATGTAATAAAACATTACCTTCTGTAAGTTCCTTTGCATCAGGAAGATGTTATCATGAGAGTAGGCCTACAGCATATGTATTCTGGGCATGACACATCATGTTCACACATCTACCCTTGCTCTTGACCTACAGTATAAGCTCCACAGAAAAAACATCAAGACCTATATGCAATTCAGTTGTCACATCTCACATGTCACGCCTTAGGGGTAAGAATACTGGACTAACAGGATTACACGCAAAAGGTTTAAAAAGTCTACTTGTTGACAAGACACTTGTGAGAAGAACACACCCTCAGATAGGAATTTTTGAGAAGAGACTAGCAAGCGTTCATCACACCATACAATTAAATTCTACATATTCTTTATCTGGGTTTTACATTTAATTCAGATTACAGCAGAATAATTGCATTGGAATAGTTCTCAGTGTACACGCACGCACAATATATTTAGGAAAAACCTTTGAAATTACCTGTAATTTTTGGAACTTTTCAATTCACACAAAAATAACAGGTGTAAACTGATACAAAAGCTGAAGGTTGTTGCCAATGTGTTGTTTTGGTCCACTGCAAAAAGCAGTGTGCTAACATTAATAATATCTAAACAAATGTAAAGTCACTGTAAGCAATACATAAATGTAATTACTGTAAAATGATGATAGCCCCACAATGAATTCAAATGTAACTGCACTCTGAGATGTGTTTTTTGAGCTGTAAATGTCATATGGAGAGACTGTATGGTGATTGGAAACAGGTGTAGGTCGTTGTAATCAAGATCCTGATAAAAGTGATTGTGAACAGGTAGCACGACACACAGGAACATAACAACTTGAATAAAGTTAAGACGTAAGCAAAGCACCTGTGGTGCGTGCTGTTTTGATTGTGGTTTTGTCGTATAGGCTATGTGGTCTCCAGACAGGTGAACCGTGCAGCTGGTCAGGGAGCAGCGCGAAGCCTGTTCTCGTCTGCAGGACGAGCCAGCCCTGAAGGAGTTAACGTGGGATGAGCCTGATTTCGTCATGCAACGCTGCAACAGCACCGATGAGCTGCATTCCGGGGGATCACCTACTGTACCTGTCAGCCCTTCTTTGTCCCACTCTGCAGGTGAAGGGGATGCTATTGAAAGGAAGATCCTGGTGAGGGACGTATGAGAACATATCCCCGTTCCTCAATCTGTGTTGTTGTCTGATCTTGTCTTAGCGTTCCCCCTTCCAAGTAGTAGGACGTCCCATAGAGGGGTGGGTGACTAGGACAACTGGGGAGGGACACCCTCTGTGCATGCTGTGTTGCTTTGATGGTGAGCTGCAGTTATTGGAGTGGCCTTTTATTGGCGTGGGGTTGTCTCTAAATGCATGATGCTTGCCTTGTGCCAGTGTATTTGCAAGTTGTTTAGTGATAGTATATGGTGAGGGGGCACCACGTGGGGAGCCTTTGTAGCCCACTGGGGGGGGTGGTATGACTTTTACTGCTAGGAAGGAAGGATCGTAAATGTTAATGTAAACGTGCTTATGTACTGAATATGTACTATTTTGTAATAAATTAATATTTTTGCCTTGGTCAACTGTGCCAGAGATGAATATCCTGGGTCAAGAGGATAAACCCACATGTTGGAGTGTGTTTCCCCTCTCAGCCCCTCCCCTCTCTCAGCTCCTTGATGCGGTTTTCAAAGTTGTAATGGGTGGAGTCAGGCTCAGAGTTGGGGTGCAGTTACTTTAAACTATAAGTACATAATTGTGTCATGGTTAGGAGGTGGGCAGGACCCAAACACACAACATCCAGTAGTTTAACAGACAGACCAGTACATGGAAAACAGGTCATACTGTATGTACCGAAACGTCAAACACGACCTCACCAAGGCTAAATCCAGAAAAGATGAGACCTCATTGGACAGGGCATAACAAGGGGGCAGTGAATCATGGACTGTGGAACCAATAAGCACTGGGCAACACTGACCAAAACCCATTGCACAGCTGGTACCATAACAGAACCAACCCCCCATTCCAAAGAGGCAGATCTCAGATACCCTAAACACA
Organism: Forbesichthys agassizii; assembly: GCA_026546735.1. NCBI lineage: Eukaryota > Metazoa > Chordata > Actinopteri > Percopsiformes > Amblyopsidae > Forbesichthys > Forbesichthys agassizii. Next base: position 16,707 of record JAODLL010006610.1, read on the forward strand.
GGAGGGGGAACGTCTGGAAGACATGCGGGCGGTCTGGCAGGGTGGTCTGGACACCTGGCAGACAAGCGAGATGGAGGCCTGCGATGGTGGCATTACTGGATGCAGAACCAGACTCTGAGCACAAGGCCACCGACGGTGACCGAAGCCCTCGGGAGGCTTCACAGGAGCCGGAGACCCTGGTGGTGGAGCAGGAGGCAGGAATGTGGAACCTGGGGGTGGAGTCACAGGAGGTCAGTCTGGAGGCGGAGCTGGAAACAGTGGCGGCAGAGGCGTGCCAACTCTGGAAATGGAGCCCCAACTCTGAAAGCCGCCTGGACCCTGCACCGGCTCTGGAGGCGGAAGCGAAGCGGTGTTAGGCTGCAGCACAGCAATGGCCTCAGGGAACACAAGCACAAAAACAGGTGGCGTGGCGGTAAAATCAAAAACAGAGGCCAAAAAGCCAATGGAACAAAACAGGGAACAGACAGGACAGCACACGAAAAACCAAACGTGTAACGAACCAACAAATATACAGAAAATAAATAAGAGGAAAGACTCATCACTATAGGCCTACCAAACTACTTGTGATCCAACTACTGTATAAACCAGGGGTAGGGAACCCTGGGCCTGGAGAGCCGCAGCCCTGCCCTGCATGTTTTAGATGTCCCCCTGCTCCAACACACCTGATTCTAATGAATGGGTCGTTATCAGGCTTCTAACACACACACTTCTAACTTTGTTCATTAGAATCAGTATGTCTGTTCAGAGACAGACTCGCACCTTTTGTCACCAGAAATACAGAGAATGAGAAAAATATCTCTACCAGAAATATCTACCTGTGAGAAGGATAAAAAAAGGATGTATGACGGCATCGCCACTGACACAAGTTGGTTTTAACTAGCCGGGGTAGCTCTGACAGCCGAGTTCCTGTGGCATTGATCCATTGATAGCCCCACAATTTAACTACTATAGGACATTCATGATTGCTGCCACTCAGAGTACAACTAACTATATTTTTAAGAAATTTGAGATTATTTTTCTGGGGAGACAGCCTAGATTCAAGATATGTAAGATCTACAGTATGCACTAAAAGTTAAAAGAATTGTTGGCTTACAACCAGATGTGACATTATTTCAAATGACTAAAATAACAACAGACAAATGGACACTACCTCTGGCCTGCTGTCACTACAGAGAAGAGTCTTGCCAACCCATTCCACCTCATCACTGTGATGTCCCAACGTCTCAGCGATTATTAAGCACTTTATTGAGGTCCAATCTGCACACTGCTTACATAACAAACATACAGCATTAATGGCTACCTCTGGTTCAAACCAGATTAAAAACAGAAGTAGAAAGTATATTGGAAACAGTGGCTAGATAATGGAATACATAAGAACTTATCTTTACAATGATGACACATAAGTTTCAAGCATTTCAATATTTTAAAATATTTTTCCATTACCTTTCTGCTGTCAAGAGCATTTTTTAAAGAAGGGTAAATGGTCTTAATTTAGCTCCATCCTCCATGGATAGACAAACAGTGAAATATATGAACACCTGGATTTCACCAGCAGAGGGAGCAATAATAGCCGTAGCAAATCTTCCTTTCCTGGGAAGGTGGGAGCAGACTCTACTCACACCTCCCCCACCCTCCTCCTCTCTCTACTCAGTAGATGAAGGAGGAGGTGGGTTTTTGATTTTCAAAATCTTACTCTCTTAAATAATATTTTAGATAACTTTTTAGCTTTTCATGCGGTTTTAATTATCCAGATATTTATCAACAGCTCTGAAGTTAACACAAGATCATGCAATTATGTCTTTCGTTTTCTATATTAACATATAGGCTATGTATTTATAGTTTTAGTCAAGTAAACTTTATAATGTTAATCAGTTTCTTAGAGATAATTTTAAGTAGCTGTTGTTTAGTCTCTCTCTGTGTTTAGTGGCTCAATGGCAAGTTACAATACTTCCTGCGATTGAAGTTGTTCTTCCTGTCTTTAAACAAAGACAGGAAGAGCTGAGGTTTCATATCCATGGGAGTCTCCACCAATCTCACGTGTAGAGACAGCACAATCCAACTAATCCAAAATGTTTCTCTCTTCTGATCCAGTATCCATAAATAATGTAATGGGAAACAATGGAAGTCCAGTAAATGTATCAACATCAGGAAATTATAAAGCAATGGATTCATGTCATAATTATTCTGAAATAATATGACGAGTAGTTGTTGTTCAATAAATGCCTTGTCTTCTGGCTCATGTATAGCCTGTTAAACCTGAGACTGAACTTCCTATAATAAAGAAAGGAAACCAAGCAGGTGAGCACCAAATAACAATACATGCAAGGTCTTATAGGAAACTTCTCTGCATGGGGTAGATAGGTAGCCTGCCAAAGTGTCCTTGAGCAAAACATTGAATCCCTGTTGAAGAACTGTATAGGCCTATGTCAGAGATACGCATCACACGTATGTTACTTTACATTCAAGCTGTACATGTTCAGACTGTACCAGGCTTTGAGTCTTGTAAGACCGGACACATCTGGATAACAAGTCTATTGTCTTCTGAACGGAACTGCCTAATGGGGGTGATAAAAACCCATGGCTTTAGCTAAATAATGCTCCCGTCTTTAGTTCATGCCCACAACAGCGTAGAGCAGCCTGAATGTTGCTCTCAAATTTACACCACTTATATTCTGGCAGCTGATGGGCAACCATAAGTACTGTAGCCTATCTACAGCTGTTTTTAAGGAGTTATATTTTTGGCAATGATGCTCTTGGTATTTTTACTGCAAGTCATTAACATATATGGGTCATCAGTAGGAGTTGAAGAAGGGGATGAACCAACTCTATGTACACATAACGCCTGCTTTACCTTGCATATGGAAATGGTCAACTTCGAGAGCGCTCGAATGAGCTGTGAATACCGTGGAGGCTATTTGGTAACGATCAAAGATCCAGCGGAGGAGACCTTGCTCCAAATGCTTCTGTCTCAACTCGGGAGACGTCAAGAGAACGTCCTTACCTTCTGGATCGGATTACGGCTGGGCAAAGGGGATTGCGTATTGCTGGAAAATAGTCTTAAAGGTTTTAAGTGGGTAGGAATACACATAGGACTACAAGAAAACACCCAGTATTCTAACTGGGTAAAGAACCCTGTTAGCACATGTATGGAGCGATGTGTTAAAATTAATTACACACCATCGGGTCAGAGTCTTCTGAAATGGGTCGATGGGGGCTGCAGGGAATCTGCGTTTTACGCGTGCATGTTTTACTTCAGGAGCATGTGCAAACCGTTGGCGCTGCTTGGCTTTGGTCAGATACGTTACATCGCACCTTTCTCCCAAAATCCGTTAAAAAATAAAATGAGGTCGTTACCACTTGGGACATACGCTGATGTTAAATGTGGTGATGGTACGTCTCACTATACGGTGTGCTTATCAAATGGCAACGTAACTGATTGGAACGTCCCAGGTCCCTTTTGCACTTCAGCAAAGCCGAGCTGTGGCATTAACAACGGCGGGTGTGAGCAGTCGTGCATGGAGTCTGAGGGCGAAGCTCGTTGCACGTGTAGTGAAGGCTTCACTCTCGACGACGACAACAAACGAACTTGCTCCGATGCTGACGAATGTAAAACACAAGCATGTGACGAGAATGTATGCGTCAACACGTATGGAAGTTACACTTGCCACTGCAAGGAAGGCTACCAAATGGTTGAAGACACATGTCGAGATGTGGACGAGTGCGCTGCGTCTAGATGCGCTCACACTTGTCAGAACTTTGTGGGGTCATTCTCCTGTCATTGCAACGTCGGTTTCACGATGTCTGTGGACGGACACTCTTGTTTAGATATAGACGAATGTATTACTAACCGTTGTGAGTTCAGATGTGCTAATACATTAGGAAGTTTCTTGTGTCTCGATAAGGGAATGGAAGATCTTACAGAAGGCACTACATCGTCACCAGCAGAGCCATACACCGAATTACTAACTTTAATGGAACAAAACCAGTCGATAGGCAGCTACCCACCCTCTGCAGATACTTCAGGCTCGTACGAGGACGCCCAGACCAATGTTTCCGCACCTATAAGTACGCTGGTCGAGAAAGGATTACATTCCCGGGTGTTGATATATGTTCTTAGTTCAGTTATTCCACTACTCCTTCTGATAGTAGTGACCTTAACTATTGTCATTTATAGATGCACTCGGTCTAAAAAGGCAAAGAAAAAAGGCACTGTGGACGGTTATTGTTGGCACTCTTCTGGTTTAGAACCGCATTTAGAGAAACTATATGAATCAGTACTGACAGATGACTTATGAACTGATAATGGGACTGGTTTAGGTCTTGCTATGGATAAAAGCATCTGCTAAACTATGCACTATACACTGCTGTAAATAGGAGCCTATCACCAGTATTTACGTTCACTAATAAAACAATGTTGATAGCATATTGTTTTGCTATTTTTATAAAGTTAGTTTTATATTAGAAATGTATATAGGCCTATAAGAAATACAAAAAAGGAGTCGTCTCGAGCCTTTTTGGAAAATTCACAATCAGGCTTTCTCTATATGATCTCTCGTGTGCTACACGCTTTATTAATGGCTATGTTTCGCACTCGCAAGGAATTGCTTTGACTTTAATGCGCTGAAAAATAGATATGTTTTGGTCAATCTTTGTCAATCTCGACGATTCTTTCTCACGCCAAGACCAAGTCAGTCCAAAGTTGGCAAACGTTCACAATATAACTCAAATGTGTGATACCAACGGTAGCCAGTAGAGGGAACAATTACTGTTGTTTTTCAAAATTTAGAAACAGTATCCTTTTAGCCTAATCACACCAACTAAACTCTAACCATGTCCATATTTCCAAGACTAACAATTAATCTCACACACACATAAACAGAAATGCACACAAAACAGATGTAATTTTAATTTGACTTCTTGATGTTAGCTAAATTGGTTGTTAAAGACAACAATTGGAGAATAGTCAGTGAAATGTGCAATATAAAATGAAGGCACTTTACATCTTATAAATATGATTAATAAGGTTAAAAACTGTATGGTAATGTGATTTTTTTTCTTCACATTTGGATAATGATTTAAATAATTGATTGTAATGTTTGTCTGTGGATAAACAAATATAGATATTAATATTGCTTGTAAGTTCATAAAGTGCTAGTGTGTTAATAGTGTTTTCAGTGTGATTATGAAATCCGATTAAAGATGAAAACGGTTTTACCAGGTTAGGCTGCTTAGCCTCTGCAATACGATGTGTAATTACATAGAATATGGTAGGCTATTTAGCAATTTAGCATCCACACTGGGACGTCACATCTGTGCTTGCTGGAAGCACATTGCAAGCCAAGGCGTGGTCATAGTCAAAGTCATATTCACTAATTGCTATTTGTAGATGTCCCACTTACTGTAGTCAATTGTAAAATTGCTAGGCTTTGTGGAAATAGCTGATATAGCTAAAACTTGCTTATTTGTTCATAATCACACAATAACATAGTAAGTATGTTACTTTATTTAGGCTATTGGGCCTATTATGTCTACTAGCCTAATTATAAATGGACTGTATATATATAATTATAAATAAGTAGACCAGGCCTAACAAGAAATGTTTTGCATTGTGCTCCATTTAATAGAAATACTTTATAAATAGCCCTAATTAAGTCACAAAAGCAGTAACAATAATAGGCTACTGGAAGAACCTGAAGGGCCTCGGAAGTATAGAAATATTTAGGGAGGGCTCTATAAGGTTGAGAAACCTGCCTGGCCAATGTAATTGAGTTGCTGCCTATAGGCAGGGATGGGCAGAATGTATGATAAATGTATTTGAAATACAAAAAAATATTTTGTATTTCAAAATACTTCAGTGTTTTGTATTCTGTAGTTTAAAAATGCTATAAAATACTTTCTGTGATACGTTTACTTGGTGCAGCTTCTGATTAGTAGCCTGACGTAACCCGACTCATAGACACATTGGAGAATGTTTGCAGTTGCCGCATCCTCCTGGGCCTAGATACCTCTGGTAAATGTTGAACCTATTGGATAGCATATAAAAAATAAATGTTGCTTCAACTGTTTGTATCGCTTCATCTAGCTCTACTGCCATTTTAAACGCTTGACTACAATGCATAGCATCAATATCATTGCATTTAGCCACTGGCTTGGAAGCCCCTCCCCACTTCCTTTTGGTTTGCATGGCCGTTTGGAACATGGTGCAGACCGCACACAACAAAATCATAGCTTTTGCAATGTGTTAGGCTAGATCAAATAGGCTGAAATGTTAAATCCGGCTCAACTTAGAGTTCCCAGAGTAATATGTCAAATGCACTTTCACCACCAATCCTTCCCCCTTTACATCATTGTTTTTCTCACAAAACAAAACATAAAAAAACACATTATTAAAAATCCTTCTTTTCACAAATCATGTTAAAATAGATCAACATGTGTATAATAAAAAAATAAAAATAAACAAAAGCTAAATATACAAATCAGGCCTTTCTTTCAAGCGTTTCTGAAGTGATTTCATGCTTAATTGCAAAAATGTTCAGTAGTTTATTTTGATCGATTGCGTGTCTGCTGTATTTTGTATTTCATTTTGATGCACTTAGAATTAAGGTATTTGGTATTTTATAAAAACATTTAAAAAAACATTTTGATGATGATTTTTGCTTATTCCTACCTATGGGTCGTTCTTGTCATTTAAATTAAGTGCTGTCTTTGCCAGGGACATATATTAGTCCTGGTTAAAACAGGATATAATAGCATATATAGAACATAAATGACTGGGTAGTGCAAAGCTGGGTAGCCCTACTTCTCCAACCTGATGACACCGCGGTCATTAGGCTGATGCAACCTGCCCAGAGCATTCCAACACATGGTGGTGAACCAACCAATCAGCAAAGAAGGAGTTCACTTGATAGGAGACAGGAAAGTTTGTGAAACATTGTGAGTGTTTATTTATTAAATACAGAAAGAACATAAATATTCAAAAACATTTTTTTGCAGTCTAAATTAGTCTATGCAAATATTTTCTTTAATGCTGTATGTCTGACTATCCTGCCTCACATTGGCTTTTACCGTGGTTTGTGTTGTTTCTGTTATTTGTTGTCTAGAGAGGGTGGATATTAAAGGGCATGTGTCAGTTTGGTTCGTTACCTTACACAACAATGTTTTAGATTTATTTTTGAAATACAGTATACGACAACAATGTTTTTATTTTTTAATGTTTTGTGAAGTAGCCCGTGTAGTTTGGTTAAAATGTGATTATATATTAGGTTGTAAAATATATAGGCAAACGTTAATTGCCTCAAATTTAATACATCCTTCGTGTTTGGGGGACGTACGCTTGTTGACGTAATACGATAGGCTATGGGCGTATCTCGTCACTTCCCCCAATCACAACGTGGGTCAGAAAATAAAGTAGCGTGTCATTGAGTTCAAGTTTGTTTTCGCTACCTTTCAGTTTACGTTATGAAACACTTGCTGATGGAGTTTCTATAACACATACACACGTTCAATTATTAGTGTGCAATCAGATATTATTAGGCTACACATCCAAATATAAAGTACCGTAGTAGAAACTTGTAGGCTACGTACAGTACCATGTCGGTCGACAGCGTATTTCGGACACGTTCTCTGGGTGTTGCAGCAGTTGGACTACCTGATCAATACGCCGACGGCAAAGCAGCGAAGGTCTGGCAGCTGTACATCGGAGACACGCAAAGCAGGACGCAAGAATATAAAAGCTGGGTCGTGACTCTGCTAAAAGAGCATGGAGTGCAAAAAATACTTGATGTTGCATGCGGAACTGGGTAATAATATGCCGAATGTCATTATATCCTGACACAAATCACTGTCAAGTCAAAGCAGAGGCATGCGGTCTTTAGAATTGGCACTATTGAATATTATGTTGTTCATGTCCTTACGGTAGGGGTAGGCAATACAAATGTATTGATCTGTCATTCACAACCTGACGTTGGTTTAGACATCATTACATTTTGACAGCACACCTCTTTATAATATAATTTATTTTAGGAAAAGTTACAAACAGACAGTCAGTCATTTGAGTTCTCAAATGAAGAGTTTCTGTTTGTTTGTATGCCCATAATTTCTACTTGTCAGCAGATGGGCTGCTTGGAACGGCTTTAAGTTTGTAGTGGTTTAGATAGTGTCCTTATGTATGCGTTTTTTTGTGTGTTTCGTGGAGTCATGGTGTGTCATTTGATACACTTAAGTAGCCTACAGCACAGTTTTTAGGAGTGGAATGCTATTGACTTAATTTGCCTGCTGTCAAAACCTCAGTCTGTAACTTAAGCCAATAGCAGTTTATGTATTATATAACTCACGCACGCACGCACGCACGCACACACACACACACACACACACACACACACACACACCCGCAACCCTCAATACAAGCAACAACATCTTAAATGTATAATTTAACATGGTACAGCTAATCCACTTTTTAAAGAGCGGTATATCACACACACTTTTTGTTCTTGTAATAGAGATTCTCAAACTCAGAAAAGCAGAAACATTCGTCATAGTAACACTATATAGTTGATGCAGTACAATGTGTGTAAACATAACTGAATTCGTGTTTGCAGAGTCGACTCCATTATGTTGGTTGAGGAGGGGTTCAAGATGGTGAGTGTTGATGCCAGTGACAAAATGCTCAAGTACGCACTGAAGTCGAGGTGGGAGAGGAGGAAGGATGCAGCTTTCGACCAGTGGGGTACTGTACACATTGTTTGGTCAACATTTGATATGAAGAAGACCTTGTATGCAGAGTCAGTGTGATCTGGCCCTCATAAGGAATGCCAAACAGTCCTGCACATTGAGGTCAATGACACCATCATGTTCCTTTGTCTCCTAAGTGATCGAGGAGGCCAACTGGCTAACATTGCAAGAAGACCTACAGAAACCAGGGGAGGGGTTTGACGCAGTCATCTGTCTCGGCAACTCATTTGCCCATTTGCCAGATTTCAAAGGTATATTTGGCCCTGTTTGTCCATGAGATGTTTATTGTCACTGGCCTGTTATTACACACTCTCATAGGAAATGGACACGGCATCTTGTGTTCATTATGAAATACTATTACTTGCATGCAGAAAACAAATGGCCTTGCATGTTTGTAAGAAATAGTTACTATAAACAGCATAAATGTTTATTGTATCGAATATAAAACCTCAGATTTTGGCAGGGTCTTTTAATATGTGGTGTATTTAGCACATGCATACTGTAGGCTGTGAGCATACCATTTCACATTTAATCGCACAGCAACAAATATCAAACACGGCATATTAACCACACCACCAATCTGTATGAAAGCATGTTAGAAGCAAAATATTGGATAAAGCATATGCACACACTAATGGCCATGCAATGTGTATGGGGAGAATAGCGCATAGCCACTTTAAATGAAAGTCAGATGTGCCTTTGTGTGCTTGAATGTGGTGGTGCCCACAGGAGACCAGAGTGATCAGAGGCTGGCTCTTCAGAACATTGCCAGTATGGTCAAACCAGGGGGCATCCTCATCATTGACCATCGTAACTATGACTACATCCTGGAAACTGGCCTGGCACCACAAGGCAAGAACATCTACTATAAGGTACTATCTTATTTTCAGTTCTACATTGTATAACGGCATGTTTTTCCAGATAAAATATTTGTAAAAGTAAAAAAAAAAAATGTTGAATGGAATTAACTGTTAAGCTGAGCTCGTACAGTGTAAATGTGAAGAATGAAAAAAGTTAATTTATATTGAGACAGGTTTATAATTACTAGCAATACTTGCACAATTGCAAAGGGGGGGGGGGGGGGGGGGCTACCTTAAATTGCACAAATAC